>DWDV01001349.1:0-13477 GCA_018245615.1 Mimoniades ocyalus | reverse complement strand
TTACTTTTTTAAATAATTAAAACGTACCATTACGCCTGTAATCCCCGAAGAGGTAAGCAGAGGAGTGTAGTACCTACTCTTCCACGATTCACCAGTTACGTTTACGTCGCATTATGATATAGGTGGTGAAACTATTGCCATATACAGTGCACATATCAAAACTCCGAGCACTACTAGAAATTCTAAGTTAGAAAATTCCAATAGTGCTCGACCCGCGATTGGAACCCAGGACCTCACGGACAGCAGTCGCGCTCTCAAGCAACACGACCAACAAGGTAGTCAGTAGTCATTTTAAATAATAAAAATATGTTAAAGGCCACGGCTGATTGCCATACTGTTAACAGGAAGATGTTCACCATAATACGTCATCGTCGGAAATTTTTTTGAACAAACAAAAAAGTTACATACGCAACGGTTTCTGCCATAGTCGATTATGAATGGCCATAACCACAGCCATTTAATAACGTAGTGTGAAAAATACTCTCTACGTATATAAGTTCGCGCGAATACAACCAGTTTACAAGACCTTGTTATATTTGTGTTAATAATTGCCGTCTCGTACGGTTATTTCTATATATTAACTGAGTAATATTTAGACCTTACTTCAAAAGGAAACCGTTGAAAATGATGTAAGAATGTTTTGGAGACTCTAAAGCAGACAGTAGAGCAGCAAGGCTTTTTGGGTTTGAACAAGTGGCGCAAGTAACATCCTTTTGTATGTAAGTCTGTTATCCAAACCCACCACTTATCTACAACTGTAAAGCTGTGACAACATCAAAATTGTAATATTCTTTATGTAACAGATGTAACTTTATGGAACAATGGTCAACAATGTACATTTAGTAAAATTTGAATTTGAGAGAGGCTTATAATAGGCTGATAGACCAATTGGGTGTATAATGTTATTTTATTATAGGCTGGATTCAGCAAGCTGAGGACAGACCACGATGGCGCTCATACAGACGAGCCCTATTTCCAGCAGTAGACTGAGATAGGTTAATGATGATGATGATAATGTTATGTGCCTTATTCAAATTTGAATTATCAACCCTCCAACATCACGCCACTGAGCTCGATCCTCAGCTCTTCCTCTCCAACCACTGCCAATGACTTTGCGTATCTCGTAACACCGCCTAAGGTGCCTTACCAATCAGCAACCCTAACCTTATCATGAAAACTCAAAAACAAAGTGGCCTTCGTAAAGAACCGTTTACAAATCGATTCCCAATAAACGACTTCACATAAGTCACCAAAAAATGCTAAATATCGTCAACAACACAAGACAAAAACTATCACGTTATCACAATCAGCAAACACCAAGCTTATCAATATCGAAGGGCGTTCACAGAGAGCTGACCAAGAATCGTTTTTCAATAAGCAATGCCTATAGGCCGCGTATAATTCCATAACATTGTTACAACACAACCGTTGAACCAGTTATGTCTCCCAGCGGGCACCGCGTCCGGTGCAGGATATGAAACCGGCCGTCCAAGGCAGCGGTGTGAATATTAAAAACAACTCATTATCCACTACAACACTACTACTGTATGTGCATATATACATATTTACATATTATCCATAATTGCTCCGTGGAAACTTATATGATGATTGGTAAATCTGTTGTGAGAGCGGCATAATATCTGCGGATACCTCACGCGAAATCCTTACATCATGTTGACTGACACAGATACATTTATGTATAGCTACGTAAATAGAAAATTTTAAACGCATATGCAGAACAATTATTCGTCCTTTTCATACGAATATTTGTCTGCGGTAACAGTCAAATGCACGACCGTCAGCTTAGGATCACTAACGAACAAAAGGTCTCTCAAATCAAAACAAAACGTTCATTCCATACACTATGAAGTGTTTCGACTAACGTTAATATACACACAATCCTATACACGATACATAAATATATTAAATAATTCAAATTTTTGCAAGGAGTCGAACCCGAAAACTTTTGTACCATTTGTACCACTGTATCTCTTACACCAAATTGGTGCTGAATTATAATCGACCGAATGGCATTATACACTCAAATAGAGAAAGTAAATTTATGAGAACCAAATTGTGTACATGCATCTGTGCCATTTATTTACAAATAATTAATACGTGACATCACACCCATAATCCCCGAAGAGGTAGGCAGAGGAATGTAGAACACTCCCACGTTTCACCAGTTACGTTTACGTACCTACAAGACACTACTAGAACAATAACATAATAACAATTCAATAACATAATATCATAGTATCCAACTATCTCTAGTACACTTACTAAAATGGAAAGCAAGTCGAAAGAAAAATATTAACTTTTTACAAAATAACACATCATGCAAAACAAATGTCATTAAATATTTCAATAAAAGTAAGCAAATACAAATCATAAACTAGTATGTATATCATAGACACTCTAGAAACCAATTCACTAGTCCATTTCAAATTCATCGACAACTACGTGACAATTATTGAGAAAAAATCCATACAAATCGGAAAACATCAAACAAAAATCAACCTTAACATCCCATATGTGGAAAGTTCAAAACCGACTGCATAAAAGTCAACCTGAGTCTAATTACCCACATTTAAAATAAAATTTTATTACGCCTAAGCATAGAGTTGTAAATCACACAGCGCCCTGTGTGGTGATGACAGACAAATAATTGCACAGCGAGTGCGGCGAACGGTACCCAAGTCGCCCGGTACTTGTGTCACTTTCAATAAATAGCTGTACCACTTGAGTTGACAATGAGAAACAAGGACTGGAGTCTATATATAAAGATGTAATACAGAATCGCTTTTTGTGAACAAAACAGTATTTTACTATTGTAATAATGTTTTGATGTTCTTAATGTTTTATAAGGCGTTTGAAATTTACCAACCTGCGCTCGGCCAGAGTGGCAGACTATGGCCTTAAACCCTCCCATTCTGTGAGGAGACTCGTCTCCAGCAGCGCGGATGTTGATGTGAAAGAGTATATAATCAACTTATCTTCTTCAACGTTGATACAGTTAACAACTTCTGAACTCTTTACACGTTATAATTTTTTTTTCATATTCTACCCATAACGTTCTGTTTTGGCTTACTTTAAACAAATTAAATTTATTTATACATAGTGTAAAAATAAATATATTTAACTACCTAATATTCTCCCCACATTAATAAATATTTTATCAAATACACAATAAGCGTTGACAGGTTTCACACGTCTTGAAAAACATTATGAAGAATCCTAAGGTTTGTAAGATTCTTTTGAAATTGTAAATAGCGTCATATACTGTTAAAATTAAGGGAAACCAATTCGAACCAGCACCCGCGAAGTGGAACACGAACATCTACTCCACTAAGCCATCGTAACGCTGAATACTCAATATTATCGATCAATGGCCGATAACAGCGCTCAGATTCATGGATTAAAGCACTTCTAAGCCTAATCAATAACTGATTTCATTCGCGTAGCCGTACGTACGTAGTCCAGATCTATCACATAAGGCACTCCAAATATTTAGGCAGTAGCGTAGTAAGGCATTTGTGACCATGGTAACTTCATCAGGCATGTTTTGAAATCAATTGTAAGTAAACGATATACATAGCCGTAGGTACTACATGATATGTAGGTTATGTGTTCTTTTGCACAGAATAATATTTTGTCTGTCTGTCCCGCCTAACTGATAAAACGCCTGTGCTGATTTTGCATAAACTTTATGCAGCAGGTAGTGAATTTTTAGAGAGCCATGCAGATTCACACTTGCGGAGTGGCACAGCAGAAAGCAGACCATAAAGGGTATAAGGATAGAGATATTTGGCACTCGGTGCTCTCTGCCTACCCCGCAAGGGACCTGGCGTGAACATATGTATATATTAAATATGCCTCCACCTGATTATGTCCATTAATATAGACGCTGTCCGCTAAATCGTTTCAGACCGCGAAATCAAATTCGACAGATTGCGACGAACTATGTAGACTTCCTGCTGGCATCTCTTCTTCACGATTCGTACAATTTCAAATTAATGAGAACAACTGAATTACAGTTAATAGGCACTGCAAAGGCAAGCGTGTTATATTCTGGCCTACATGTCGCTTACCGTCAGATGACGTCATAGTCAAACATGAGCCTATGGCTGTTAAAAAAAAAGATTAACACGCACCGGCATGGCCGTTAAAAAATAATCAAGCGTACAAACATACACACACACTCACATGCATATGTACACAGATAATATATATTCTACCCTTTTCACCTGCCAGTCATGGCGCGCCACTTTCACCGGCGCTGTCAAGTTTCTAATGCGAACCGATCAAAATGTTTTTAAGGTCGCGAAAATTTGCGCCGACGACAAGTGGATGTGAAAATATGGCTGACGAAATTATAGAGAGACTTCGGTAAATTGTATGCGACGCTGGCATTTTTGTATACTTCATGTTTTATTTATTTTTATTTATTTGGTCAATTAGTACTAATCGCTCCAATTACAATAATGAGTTAAGCATTAACAATTATAGAAAAATTAAATTACAATGAATTGATATAATTTACAATATGTTACAATACAAAAAAAAATGTGTGCAATAGATGTGCATAAAAAATCCATAAAAAAAATATAAATCAATAAGTCTTAGAGAAATGTCAGTTTAGAAATACCATTCATACATCACGCATGCGTTCACAATAGTGCAGGCACTCCGATAAAACCGTCTTCCAATCATCCCCGCAAATAAGTCAAGATTAAGACTTGCCCGTTGTTTCAATGAATTATTTCTGGCCGGGAATAGAGCTGGTCACTCAAGCGTAATAGGTCGATAGTAAAACTTATACGTTTTTATCATTTTGTAGGTATTCATAAATAACTTCCATATTTTTTTTTATTTTTGTGTACACAATGGCGCCAAAACGCCATTTTAAATGCGCTACACATTCCTATTAAACCCTATTGACGGTATTGTGGAAAGGGTTACAAGGGGATTAACGGAAACGTACGATAGAAAACCAAACCCGATTACAAAACCCTGACACTACAACTCTGTAGTTACAACTTTTTACTACAAACTCATTGTCGCAAATGAGATTACGGATACCGCAGTTAATGATATATAATATTGCATCATATTATGATTACTCTAGGTGGACATCTTAAGACCACCACACGATTACATATATGTTGAAGACATACGGTATATGGCGCAACTCCGACCTAAAACATACTCTGCCATGTTGTTACAGTGTGTATCAGCGAAGAAACTTTACTTACAATAAATAAAAATAAAATTAGGTACTTCAAAACTTGAAACGTAACGTTACTTATACTTTTTGCATAAACCCTAAGCTATAATGTGGTCATAAAACGACCTATTGTTGGAAACGTTCCAAATAACAACAGTTTATTAAAGCCTGTGATGGTGCAGGAATTATTGGTGAAAAATACTAAACAACCAAATATTAAACGTAACGTCGCGCCTGTAATCCCCTAAAAGGCAGGCAGAGGAGTGTAGTACACTCTCACGTTTCACCAGTTACGTTTACGTTCGACTATGGAATAGGAGGTAAGCCTATTGTCATAACTCAGGGTACACATCGCTACTATTGTTCCTTAGTTTAAATTCAAACCTCAACTTTTATTACTCCAAAAGAAAGGACCAATACAAGCGAAAGCAGTTCTCATAGCCCAAGAGTGAATTGGAGCAAGCCATTACAGAATTAATAGGAAAATTTCTTTACTTGGAATTACTTGCATATTGTTGGCGAATATATAGACAAGACACGTTTTTAATACATAAAATGTTACACCCAGGTAATCTACATATTATTCGAATCGTGCCAAAGATAACCGTTATTAGTATTATTTTATTAAATACGTACGAATAGTGCTGGCGTATTTATGCAATTGAAAGAGACAGCTTTCGATATAGATTTTCAAGTGTTCACAGCGTACCGACTTTTGGATGATTAAAAAATTTTGAAGGGTTTATTATTATCAATGCCGAATCAACACACAATATTGATATTGACATTTATAATGTCGTACAAACGATTAAAACAAATTATCCAATCATACAGGATAATGTAAACTGTAACATAAATAAATGATAATTAAAGCATTTCAGGTAAAATATAATTTGTCGCTATTATAACTAATTGTACAGCTCGGAGGGAAAAAATGCATCAAATACAATATCGATCTGAAAGTTAATATATTTTATTCAACGATTACTCGTAGCGAGCAAAACTTAGGGCACGTTGTCTGTGCTCTAGACACGAGGCTATAGACGAGGCTTTCTTTAAGAAAGGCGTATAAAGAGCACTGAGTTACTTGAGTGCCCCGTTGCTCGTGTTGGTTACAAGGGCGACTGCCGATCGGGAGGTCCTGGGTTCAAATCCCGGGTCGGGCACTATAAGATTTTTCTCATTGAGATTTTCTAGTAGTGGCTTGGCATCTGGATATGTGCCCGTTATATGGCGATAGGCTCACCACCTATTTCATAGTGGGACGTAAACGTAACTGGTGAAACGCGGGAGTGTTCTACATTCCTCTGCCTACCTACCCCTTCGGGGATGACAGGCGTGATGTTACGTTTTTTTTCACGTTTTAGTAAATGAATCATACATTCATACCTACATATCTTCAGGCCAGATCCCTTGCGGGGTAGGCAGACAGCACAGAGTGCCAAATATCTCTATTCATACAAACTTGTCGTGCCTTCTTCCACGTTCATCACTTCTTCATACATGCACGCCGATTTCGGAAACTTCTAACTCGTAAATGAATCATTGCGAAATTATAAACTCATTTTCCTTTACTGCTTCAAATTCATTTGAGGACATTTCAATGTTGGTTAACAACGAATTTTTCCATGAAATCATAATTCAGAACGTGTATATCATCGGCTGTTTCCCCCAAGAGCAATAAGTAAAACCGAATAAGGAGTATAAACATTACTACCAAACAGCTTTGAACATCATCTACCACAGCGAACGTATAAGAAATATGCAAGAACGACCACAAATTAACATATTCAAAATATGGACTTCAAACAACAAATAATTTTTCGGTGCATACATCTATGTATAATTATCTAATGATTATGAGAAGATTTAAGAAAACCTTGTTATGATTATACCTAGTATGTATTACTTACCGTACATTAACACAAGTTTTAACATCACGTTTGGAATTGTTATTCAATATCCGTTTTATGTATTTTTATATCTGTTTAAAATTGTGACGTTGATGTCATTTTAATATAACTTAGCAAACATCAACTCCGACATATATATATAGGTATTTCAGTGCAAGAATGATCTATAAATTAACTTGTATTTCTTTTTAATATTACTTTAAACTTTTGTAAAGGAGTTAAATCAGGAGAGTTTGGTATTAAAACACGCGACCAGGTATCACATTTGTGTGCTCGTTATCATGTCAATATCACACTGTTAACTTTAACTCCCATAGTGATAACATGTTTTAAATAGACCGCCAGAACTTCCATCTTCGGCTTTGGTCTCTCCATTTACCGCACGTGTGGAGATTAAAGTCGATAAAAGTAACAGCATATCAAAACATAATTTATTGTGAAGTTCACTAACTGCATGTATTGTGCATCAGGATGAAAAATAAGATTTAAATTTGAATCACAAATCAAGAGATCGTATGAAGTATCATCGGCCGTCGCTTCTTCTAATCCTTCCACAGTTTTTCCTCACACTGACGAAAACAACGGAGCAATATTATCGCTCGCAAACATCTCTATCAATGCCAAAGCCGGAATCCTAAAAATATTTATCGATCTCAAATCAAGTTCTATATAATTGTACAAGCCTCAAAATATGACACAAGGATACGTAAATGCAAACGAATTTCTTACACAACTTTTAATTCAAACTCACGACATTTTAAACTGGTTTTTGTTGTTAGGAGAGACACCATAGAATGCGATTAAATGAGATTAGGTCACAATGGGTCCTTAAAACTGCGTGCCTGATGGCTTCAAGTAAATTTACAAGATTCATGCTTATATGCTACAAAATACTTCATATCCAACACAAAAGTTACACAACCAGATGCAACGGAGCAAAAAGCGAGGTCGTCACGCGTGGTCGCATGGGAAACCCTCCCCCCTGACCAATGGTGTCCAGTTACTCAAGATTCGTGATACCTCGGGATCGATTTATCTTCAGGTATTTTATGTCTTTGGGGAGACCTTTAATTATATGAGTTATGATGCAAAGGAACCAAAAAGTGTTGGCGACTCGGAGTTTATTGGCTTCTGTATCCAATTCTACTGTAAAAAATACTTATGACGAACAATTATTTAATCCTGCTTATTGTTTCCTAATTATGGAACTAATTTGATAAAAATAAAAATAATGATCTTGACCCAGAACATACTAAAGCAGACAACACTTAGTCCCAAATATCCTTACAGACCTGACTTGCTGAGAAAAATAAAGTCAGCCATTAATATAATATGGTAGGATCAACAAAACGAATACAAAATTGCACTGCTATTAAGTTACAATATATATTATTGGATAATCTATTCCATAATATTTACCTATTCCATAGTGGGACGTAAACGTAACCGGTGAAACGTGGGAGTGTTCTGCATTCCTCTGCCTACCTCTACGGGGATTACAGGCGTGAAGTTACGTTTATAACTTATAAATTACTTTTATTAATCTGTTGATTGTTTAAATCGTACATATCAAGTAACAGATTGACGACTTACCGAGCTCGTGACTCTACTATTCTTGTACAGCTAAGGAAAAGTAGACAATACTATGTGGGTTTCTTGAAATAATTTTCGTTCTGTTACGTAGAGAAAAAAAAATCAGTGGAAGAGCATGTTCGTATGTAATCGTATGTAATGAAGACGTGAGCGAGCCGGTCGTGAGTCATGAGTGAAGAGCTAAGATCTCTCATCTTGTACAATTAGATCTGACAGCTGTGTATATAAACATGAGTCGTGAGCGAACGCCATTTTCTAGGTATTAGTCTCGCTGCCGCTCCACAACTAGTAGAGATATTTTGGTTCACTAACGCCGCTTTAATATAATGAAAGCGACAAGTATCCGTTTATAAATCCTATGTGCCAGTGAATACTACATATATTACTCTCCGCGAACACACATTCAATGTTAAACTACATATTAATCTTCGTAAAACAATCGTTCAAGTATCTGTTTAGATATCGCATTCTATTTTACTGTGTGGCAGTGTCTTAAATTTAAACTGGAGTTTTATAGCATTTGTTAAGACAGATTGATATAATTGATCATTTACAAGTCAGGTACTGGTGGGCGTTAAAGCGAATGCTTTATGCTTTATTTAAGGCTTTCACTGTAACTGTGATATAATTGCAGTGATTTGCTTCGCGCGAATCGCTCGTTCAAATTACTTTTGTACTTATACGAAACCGTTTGCAATAACCACGATGAAATTCTTGCTTTACAACAATTGTGTAAGAACTCTGTAATGACCGCTGCAATAAATCTGTACGCTTTCTTTAATAAAAGGATTCTATCGAATGTAATAAATACTTTTCAACGTATATGTGTTTAGTTGAAAATAGTTGCCTTTTTATGTTATATCTCTATTCCTAATGTATTTGGCACACTGCCTGTGTATTTAAACTGTAATATACGCTAGGAATATTTATTAATACGTATCATATTGTCGCAGTAACATAAGTGTTCTAATTGTATCATAAATCAAGCGGAATAATTCATGTTTTCGTTTAAATTTCTCATCCGAGTAAACTTTGTACGACGCTTAAGCACTTACGTAAGGTTTCATTCACAACTTACTACGTGCAATAAGAGGTTGCCGTAGTTTTATCAACAGTAGTATGTGCAATGGGGGAAATTAGTATTTTTTGCGTTGCCATAGTTTGAATGGAGGAGTTTAGTCGAGTAGCTCGTGTTGCTTTCAAAGTCCTTGCTTTGCGGTCGTGACTGTACTTCATACCGCATTGTTCGGTATTGCAATACCAGTACGCCAAGGACCCTTCACATCCCCTATTGACGTTCGCATACCAGTTCGCATGCTAAGTCATGTAATTAACGTTGTGCAAGGAGGTTACCCGAATTTAAGGGTTCGTACGCGGAAGTCGCGCTTTTGTCTCATTCGCATTTGAATTCCTTGCGACATTTGGGCGGGTGACCCTTCACAACTCACAATTACCAATCCTTATAGTTTTTTTCAATTCATTACATTGTTAATAAACATTTATTAAAATAGACGACGAAATACCACGTGCAACGGTTACATAAAACGCATCAGTGAACGATTATGTATTTTGTGGTTTTTGGGGCTCTTAACTTGTAGAGTTCATGACGCTCTCATATTATCTTGTCTTCGGTACTTAACGTTCGAGTGCTATCCAGATGACATGTATGCGGTTCAAGAACACGTCACATGTAAGACGTATCCAGAATGAGGTGCGCAACACGCGGTAAGGTCACAGAGGGCATATGCTCGCGTCTGCTTCGGAATACTTACAGAACACGATCGGAACATCGTATGAGTCTAATTATAACCGGTACATCTGACGTATGTACGTTTCGTACGCTTTACGTTGCGCTACGTACCGGTGTCGTATCTCGAACCCACTCGTAATATCTCGTCGGCCGCACCTCCAAATTATACGTATGTTCGTACGTAGGAAATGTATCTATCTGACATAACGTTCGTTCTTACGTTTAATGTTTACGTTTACATTAATTGCATTGAAACTTCGCGCGTAAACGTTACCAAGATGAATGTACGTGATATATACATACATATAATGCGGAGTTTGTTCTGCGTTCAATGTTTATTCGACGAAATATGTGAAATTAAGGGGAGCCAGTGGACGTTTTATTAAGACATAGTGAGCAACAGGGCCCAAGTTACAAGTGTGGTATTAACATCACCCCAGGGAAATATGGGGTGACCATAACTCGATAGTGACTTCGTCATTTATGTACCCGATCATTCCACAGAGGTTCGCTGGTTGTGAAACTTCAGATAATTGGAGATACATGCTTAAATAGTAAATAGTTGCTTATGTACGACCGCTGTCCAGTATGATCGTACAATATGCTGGGCAATACACATACAATAATTACACATTATAGAGTCGAATGCATTAATCATTTTGGGGAACGCTTAACCCGATTGTGCTATTGTAGCGTTTGCACGCACGTTAATTTTTTTTCGCGTAGAGTCGTAGTAGCGATTAATCTCCGGATGTCCAGCACTCACTATTCATGTATTTCATGAACGTTTCATTTAATATACGGAAGTGAAACGTTTATTTTTATCATTTACTGAATATTTTTGTTTGTGCATAAATATTTTTTTGGCTCCTCAGGGATTACAGGCGTGAAGACACGTTTTTTATTTATTTCGTGAGCACATTTAATATGTTATGAATGTGAGTGACTTCATAATTATTAGTTATCACATATACTTACATACATTTATTCACAATATGTTCCATTATTATTAAAAAATATTATCACACCAGGTACCTTTAAGGGTAGGTGGAGAGCACATAGTGCCAAATATCTCAATCCTTGCAGACATTAATATATACCTACATACATACAAATCAACCATTTTCCTTAATTTCTCATTTACTTATTTAAATTTCTAAAATTGACGCCCTGAACGTTGCTCCTAAATATAAGAGGACGACAATGTTACTCGACACAAAACGATTTCCGTATCTGAAATATAGAATAGTAACGGTAGCCCTAAGTGAAAATAATAATAACTGTTTTGTTTAGCTGTTTGTAAGAATTAAGTCGGTTTTGTGCGTCGTCATTCGTGATCCGCGGGCACATTTTAGTGTGAGCATTAACGGTGTTTGATGTTCGCGTCGTGCGTTGACTATTCGGCCGATTTGCTTGGCGATTAGCTCATTCCGCATAGGTACGTACGTACGTCGTTTGCCGCTGGTTCGCGGTTGTCGCGCCAGATGGAGAACGGTCTGGATATTTAAAGCTACTTTTGCACGGTTCAATTGTACGACATACTTTTTTAAAGAATGTAGCCAACATGCAGATGGCATTAGGGCCACCTAATGGTAACTGGTCACCGTCTCTGAGACATGTGGAATATATGAGGAGTTGCCAATGATCCATGAGATAATCTAAGGCAATGAATAAGAGGTCTTTTCAAGTATTTCTTAAATTCCCTGCGTTATGGCACTTCGGAAATACACTTAGTTACATGTTCTAGATTGTAAGAAAAATATTACATTCAAATGTTACTATTAAATTAATGTCTTTCAAATTATTCACGATAAAAGTTGGCCAGTACGTATCAATTTTAGATCCATACTGCATGTAGGTACACGTACAAACATGTTTCTATCACATTGTATATTATGTATTATATTATTAATATTAATGACGATATCTATAATATAATATTTTAATGTGCTTTTCATAAAAGCAAGTTTCCTATTACATTACCAACAAATATTATCTCTGAAATACTTCAGTTATTTAATTCTTTAGTCAGAAATCAGTAACGTGAAACGCTCGTTTAATTAAATTTTTGTTTCGTTGAAAATGTTCATTTTGCTGTTCGATAAATTTTTCAATTACAATGAGTACATTTAACCCACTGGACTAGAATGGAAACATATTTTATTTATTATTAATAATATATGTATAAAGTCTTACGGTTGTCTCGTGGGTCGTAGTTGCAAACGCGACTACCGATCGGTGGGCACTATTGGATTTTTCTAATTTAGATTTTTTAGTATCTCAAACTTTAGCTATGTGCCCGGTGTACAACAACAGGCTCACCACGTATTCCATAGTGAGATGTAAACGTAACTGGTGAAACGTGGGGGTGTACTACACTCCTCTGCCTATCTCTTCGGGGATTACTAGTGTGATGTTACGTTATAGTCACGTCAGGTCCCTCATAGGGCAGGCAGAATGTATCGAGTGCCAGATATCTCTATTTTTATGCACCTACCTTCTACTAGTAATATTATTTATTGATTGAAACAAAAGTTTTACCACGTTCGCCAGAACCTATTGACCTATCGCGTCAAAATTTCTCTCATGATGATCATCGCGCTACGGTAAATTTAGTTGATTCTCAACGCTTTCTTAGTACTACGAGTACCACGGGTACGTTAAAGAGACCGTAAAATTTCCTGTTTTAATTTACAACAATTATGCAGTGTTGTCGAACGTGATTTGCAACGTTAATGAAAATTGAGATGCGCTATTTATATTTATTTCTTATGCATCAGCGAGAGCAGTGCTGATAAGGTTGTGTAATTTTATGGAAGCAGTGATAGCTTTTCTGTTCCCAGCCAATGTTCAAGTCGGTGTTTAAAAATACCTACCTACTAATTTAAATAACAAAAATACATTTAGGTAAAAAAATCGTAACATCACGCCTGTCATCCCCGAAGAGGTAGGCAGAGGAATGTAGAACACTCCCACGTTTCACCTGTTACGTTT
>DWDV01001348.1:0-13482 GCA_018245615.1 Mimoniades ocyalus | reverse complement strand
CATAATACTTCGAAGGTTCAGATTCTTATAGGTGCACCCCACACCCTGTCCTCCATAAACAGCAACCATAAATAAAGTCACATAAATTTGTATATTTTATTTGTATGTCAAAAGGTTAACACTCTCATTCAACTCTCAATTCAACTCTCATTCAAGGGGAGATCCATGTCCAATACTAGAATGATAAAAATGTTGAAAAAAAAAGCATTTGTTTTTCTATATGTAGATGATATTTTAACCAGCTTCATTATGGTCACATGTTTTACTAATCGCTTGTACACCCTTTATTGTGTGTATGGAAACATGTAGAAAGACATAAACATCTAAGTAAAATGAAACTAGTATGTAAATTTGTCATTTACATCTGTATGATTAGAATTTGAATCTGGCACTGTGGACTAAATAAACATGCAGTTTAGTTGTGGGTGTTAAAGGGCAATCATAAAATGAAACTTTTGTTTTGTTTTATAATTGCTAAATATATATTTTCTTACATAAGGTCATACATGTTAGACTAAATTTCTTCTTTACTACAGACTAAGTGGTCATCGTTTGAGTCAAAATTACGCCACATTGAGAATGAGCTGAATCAGCATCACGCTGTAGTCGGCGAGATCAAGGATGCCATGGAGCAGATAGCAGAACAGAGTCATGAGTACCATCCACCCCAGAAGAGGCCCAAGAAACTCATCAAGGACACCAAACAACGCGAATTTAAAGTGGTTGGTGATGAACCTCCAAGAATGCAAACAAAGGTTAACACATCCTTTTGTCCCGCTGAACCAACTAGCTCAAAAGCAGATATTCAGGTGAGTTAAAAAAACAATAATATTAATTTAATTGTCTTTTTTCACTGTTTTCTGTTATTTTTAGCTCATTCTTTTCTTGTTGTGTTAATCCTTATGGGTATATAATAAAAACTTTATATATCTCTTTGTAAATCTATTGTAGTTGTTTAATAAATGAAGTTGATAATAATTTTGTTAAAAAGGGTTTCATGGAGTACAAAGTTAGTTTACAACAGATGAGTACAAACTACTAATATTTCACAGACTACACAATTATACCAAATTAATTATTTAATTATTTCAAATCAATACTTTCGTTAGAATGTTGCTTTAGTACAATGTTTTGTTTAAATCTACTTGCTTTTGGGTATAATATTACTGATATATGACATCTCATGAAAGTTGTACATTTCAATTCTAAAACAGCTAGTTATATTCCAATGAAGGTAAAATTGAGACACAAATAATATTAATGAAGCCAAATTCATCTGTTTTTCATTTATTTATTAATAAATTCTTGCAACTTCAGCACTTCACCACAATTTCTATACCTTCTAGAAGTCTGTATGAAGTTTACAATGTCACTTAAAAAACTGTGGATATGATACAAACTTCATTTAAAAAGTGGGTGGAGAATGCATTTCTTTATAAAAGCTATAAATATTTTAATATCGTCACACAAAATTAAATCAACTATACATTACACATTACATCAACTATAAACACTTATGATTCAAAAATGTAACTAATATTTTTAATATTTTATTAAAGACAAGATACACATTCTAAAATACAAGTTATACTCTTACTTTTGGCTATAATTTGAAAATTCCTTATTAATTTTCTTGAATATTTTTATTTGTTTATAATATTCATATTATTTCTAATTTAGATTTTCTAGTAGTGGCTCGGAGTCTGGATATGTGCCCAGTGTACGGCAATAGGCTCACCACCTATTCTATAGTGGGACCTAAACATGGTGGAACATGGGAGTGTTTTACATTCCTCTGCCTACCTCTTCGGGGATTATAGGCGTGACGTTACGTATAATATTCATTATAACATATTTCATTTAACCTTGACCATTAAACAGATGCTGTCAATGTATGAAAGGATAACATTTGAAGACAAGGACGGAGGGGTTTGGAAGCAAGGATGGAACGTAGAATACAAAGATAACCAATGGAGTCAGAAGAACAAGCTCAAAGTGTTTATTGTGCCACATTCCCATAATGATCCAGGTATAAAGTTCATACATTTGTTAAGTGAAATTCCTTCCTCTACACCAAATAACATTAAAACTGACTATATAAGTTACATATATTTATAATTACCATAACTGTATATCTTAATTGTAGTTATAAATCTTAAAAATTGATGTGTTCAGCACCACTTTAAAATACATTTTTTTACGTTGTTGTCGTTGTTACTATTATTGTCATTGAGCATTTTCATTGTGAACTCTGTTTCCTCTCAGAATGAGAAGGGCTGGAACCATAGACTGCAATGCTAGTCAAGAATTTGTTAGCAGTTGTCCCACACCTTATAGAACCTTATTGAAATCTCTGAACTGTGCAGGTGTCCACAGTGTAGCCCACACTATGTTTTTTCTTAAAGTTTTTTGTATTATCTTAAAATACTAAATTTCGCTCTCACTCTGGTAATATTTGCCAGCTTTAAGCCTCACCTATTTTTACATTTATCACATGGCATGCAACTACTTATTATGCTTTGGCCAATCCTCTGATTTTGCAAATGTCTTCAAGTGACAGTGACCAATTAACTTATACTATACTAAGTTTCTTGTCTGTCAGTCTAAGTACAAAAAAAACAACTCTTAATACGCAACTACTCTGGCCCAAAACATATTTAAATCCTGCATGTGGTAAGCAATTAATTATGTACCTCAAAATTTTTGTGGAATTTATACGCAATATAGCCCTTGTAAAGCTTATGAACAACCTGTCAAATTAAATATTCAGTATTATGTATTAAGAAGTATCCAGTATTAGGATTCAGTATGCAGTACTGAGGAGGCCAGGTAAACAAAGAGTTTTAACTGTGTGCTATAGGAAGGGAGACCCATGTCCAAGAGTGAAACAACTAGTCTCGATGATGATAATAATTATTTTTTAATGAGTAGGTATATATTTTTAATACTATAAACAGTCAAAACTTTTAAAATATTATTCATTCTGTGTATGATCAATAATTAAAATAACCACCAGTGTGTCAAGTAAATATTGATGGTAAGTCAACACTACTTCCAGGATGGATCAAGACGTTCGAAAACTATTACAAGTCACAAACAAAGGCGATATTTACTAACATGGTGGAAAAACTGTCAGAGGGCAGGGGAAGGAAATTCATTTGGGCGGAAATCAGTTTCCTATCGCTGTGGTGGAACTCGGATGCTACTGAAAAGGAGAAGACTGCTTTCAAAAAGTAAGACCTATGTTGTATTATGTAATGTAACAAATTGTCCTCTAGATAAATAACATATTATGTTATTTATCTAGAGGACAATTTGTTATTTATTAGTACATTTTGTGTGTACTAAAATGATATCAGACCAAACCCATAACCATTAAGTAATAGTATTGGCCGATATTAATGTTCATGTATAAGGAAAAAACTTATTGATAACATAACCTTGGTACTTGAAGAGAAATACTTCATGTGTTACAAGTACTTTGATATAAATATATGTCATAGAAGATGATAATGAAGTTATTGATAAAGTAACATAACTCATAGTCTCCATGGTATGTACTTATGAATGGAATATCACTCCTTTAATAGCCGAAAAAGGTAGTCAGAGGAATGCGGCACACTCTCAAATTTCACCAGTTATGTTATACATACGTAACAACGTGACACATAACAACGTGACACATAACAACGTGACACGTAACATCACGCCTGTAATCCCCGAAGAAGTAGGCAGAGAAGTATAGTACACTCCCATGTTTCACCAGTTATGTTTACGTCCCACAATGGAATAGGTGGTGAGCCTATTGCCATACACCGGGCACATATCCAGACTCCAAACCATTATTAGAAAATCTAAATTTGAAAAATCCAATAGTGCCCGACCCGGGATTGGATCCCAGGAACTCCCGATCAGCAGTCGCGCTTGCGACCAACACGACCAACAAGTCAGTATGTTATAGGTACATAGTCTTTAAAATGGGAAAAAAGTGAAGACAATAGTTAATTAATACTAAATTGTTGTTTCTGGTGTTTTTAATTATTGTAATTGTAGATAGATATAAAGATTTTCGATTATTACTCTATCAAAATTACCTTTTCATTTCTACTTTACATTACATCAATTTCATATGTAGGCCTAAAGTTGCCTTTTAATGATATTTTTTTATTTTTGATTTGATTATGTGCCTACTTCAACTTTTCAATATCACCTGAGCTGACTAGTAGAAAATTTCAATTAGCATTAAGTCCACCTTCTATTACCAACAAGAAAAGGCGAATAAATAAATATTTGTCTAAATTGTTCATTCAAAATGCATTTTTAAAGTTTTCACTGAATTTAATTCTAGTTTCCTAAAATCTGGACAAATCGAAATTGTGACCGGTGGATGGGTTATGAACGACGAGGCCAACTCTCACTGGCTGGCCATCATCCAGCAGCTAACTACAGGACACCAGTGGTTACTGGATAATCTGGGATATATACCCAAAAACTCTT
This sequence comes from Mimoniades ocyalus, assembly GCA_018245615.1. Lineage (NCBI taxonomy): Eukaryota > Metazoa > Arthropoda > Insecta > Lepidoptera > Hesperiidae > Mimoniades > Mimoniades ocyalus. The sequence continues at coordinate 8,985 of DWDV01001348.1, read as the reverse complement.
GGTCCATCGATCCTTTTGGTTATTCAAGCTCCCAGCCGTACTTGTTAAAACTTGCCGGTTTCGAGAACTCTGTCATACAGAGAGTTCACTACAGGATCAAGAAGGAGTTGGCACAAAATAAACAGCTTGAGTTTAAATGGAGACAATTGTGGGGTAAGCTTTATATATTCCTCTAATTCAGCAATAAATCAAATATTACTCATCATCAACAACCCCACTTATCCATGGTTAGACATAGCTCATCCTTCAGAATGAGAAGAACATTTAATGTAACGGTGTGCACACCAGGTTTTGAACAGAGGGACATCGTCAAGTGGGAGGTTGAAGTGTTAACCATAGGCTATCTGCTTTCTGCATCATCACTCACTCATCTCTGATATTACTACTGTCAATAAACAATAAGCAATAGCAATCAGAATTAACATAGTAAGTGGATATCTCTTGTCATCATTGAACATTATTTTAATAGATGACATTTTGTTTCAGATGACACAGGTACAACTGACATGTTCACGCACATGATGCCATTCTATTCATATGATATCCCTCACTCTTGTGGTCCTGATCCAAAGGTAAATGGACAACTGTCTTTCATGTAAGCAAATGTAACTTGTGCTTGTCAAGGTTTGCTTTAACAGGTTAAGAGAACGTAACTTAGCGCTTGTAATCCCCGAAGAGGTATGTAGAGGAATTTAGTAAATTCTCACGCTCCACCAGTTAAGTCCCACTATGGAATAGGTGGTGAGCTTATTGCCATACACTGGGCACATTTTCAGACTCCAAGCCACCAGAAATTTGAACCCAGGACCTTCCGATCGGCAGTCGCACTTACAACCAACACGACCAACGAGGCAGTCAGCCAATGAGTTAACAGAAACCTTTCAAATTTGTATATGTGATGATACATACTTCAATAGCTTTTCCTCCCCAGTTATAATAATAATAAATTCTTTGTTTACTTTAGACATTTTCTTACATTTGTCGATAGCTGGAGCCTTGTTTCATTCAAGCCAATATTACATAAAGTACATTTTACGATTCTGAGAGGATTATAAAGAAACATTAAATAGCTATTCACAATGACTACCTTGTTGGTGGAATGGTTGCAAGCGCAACTACTGATCGAGATATCCTGGATTCAAATCCTGGATTGGTACCACTGAATTGTTCTAACTTTGAATTCTTTTCTTTTCTAACTTTGAGTGTGGATCTGTGCCAGGTGTGTGGCAATAGGCTCTTCCCCTGTTCCATGCTGATACATAGGAGTGTATGCTGCCCTGCCTACCTCTAATGATTGTGATGTTAGGTTTTTTTTTGTTGTATGTACATAAATTTTTAATTGTTAATGTATGAGTGTCTGAGTATTTGTTAGTGAATTGTGTGTTTCTTTGTCATAATAAGGTCCACTTGATTAGGTATGAAAAGGATCCTAGATCTTAATAAGATGAAAGTGTTTTCCTATGATATCATTGTCCGGTGGGAGCAATGCTTACTGTGTCCTTGAATTTGAACCTAATGTTCACTTTACTTACCGTTTCAGATATGCTGTCAGTTCGATTTTAAAAGGTTACCCGGAAATGGGGTCACTTGCCCATGGGGAGTGGCACCAAGAAAGATTATACAAAAAAACGTTGAGGAGAGGTATGTACAGAATTACATAATAATTTAAAAAAATAAATACTATACAAAGTATTGACTATTATTACTATTGACTGGCCCGTTGGTGCAGTGGTTAGTGAACCTTTCTGTTGCGCCGGGTGTCGTGGGTTCGATTCCCACCCAGAATAAATATTTGTGTAATGAGCACAAGTATTTGTTCTGTGTCTGGGTGTGAAAAATAAAAAGTAAATAAATATGAATTTAAGTATATATTTATGTGTATATATGTAGTTTATCAGTCATCTGGTTACCATACCACAAGCTCTCTTGACGCTTACTTTGGGATCAGATAGCTGTGCGTGGAGATGCTTCGAGATATTATTATTATTATTATTATTATAAAACATAATTTTTTTATATTCTAAAGTTTTTTACAATTGTTTATATTCTTTAGTCTATGTTGTCTGTGGTGAAATAGTAATACAGGGTAGAGATTTAGTACCTACCTAATTTTTTTAACATGAATATGTCAATTATTTTTTAATTTAAAATGTAATGAGCCACGATTGAATTTCTGTCACAGCTGGGGCACTAGTATTGATTAACACATAAGAAAAACTAGATTTGAAATTGATTGTTTCTTTGTCTAGGTCTTAGTGATGTATAAAAAAAAATTCTACCTCTATAAAGAATATAAAATAAAATATCCTTTTGTTTATTCAGAAATTGGAATGTCGAATTTTCAATAAATATAAATTGTAAACATTTATACGTGTATTAGATTTTAAAACTTCCGCATTTAACTAATATAAGAGTCTAAATATCTTGTTTAATATCGCGATACGTAGATTATAGCGTATATCACCTTGTATCAAATTCAAATTCAAATGTCATTTATTCAAAATTGGTTCATTGCAACACGTTTTGTACGTCAACATGATGCTACCATGTATCCATGTATCCATGTATCCGGTACTATCCGTGTATTCACTATTCACGTGTATTGAATTTCTTAAATATCTTGCAATGTTTTACAAAACGTACTTGATGATCCCGCAGACGTTTCCATCTCAATCTCATTAATTAAAACAATTTGGAAAATACCACACATCGTCAGTCCTTTTAGAATTCCACTGACATGGGTCTTTTATGAAATACAGAAGGCTTTAAGCCATTATGTGGCACGCTAGTTAAGAGCTAGTCGGTAGTTACCATGAGAAACCTACTTTATACATATATATGAAATCCAAACGATATAAATCCATGTGTATTATTGAGAATTTATATCGCTAAGGGAAATCTTAAGTGTGATGTTATTCTGTGTGAAATATCGTTCAGGGTCAAAGCGGGTCGTCCTCCACGCTATACACCATATGGTCATATGGAACAGTTACGTCATTTAATCCAGCCATCTCGGGATCGAACGCACAGCCCATTGTTTCGTCAATGACATATCACTCAATGGTTTGCTTTATTGGAACCAATCAGTATTGTCGGCTTAAGTCCATCTGGATCTTTGATCCGATTAGGGTGAAAGGCACCGTTGTTGATCGTTTATACAACATTAGAATGTATAGCCGTGTATCAGCTGTTTTAGTTACATAGTTACAAACTTACAACTGCTAGCAAGCAAGTGTAAGTTTTGTTAGAATTCTCATAATAAGTAGGCAAAGTCGTAGTGACTGCCGATGTAAACCCACGGGCGACTATGACAACTTACAATCAGTTCATCCAAGTACTTGTACGAAAAAGAGACAACAGATTGCGGTGATATTTTGATTAGAACGCGCATTATTACGTTTGACATCCCCAAAGAGGTAGGCAGAGGAGATATACCTACCCTCACGTTTCAGTAGTAACGTTTTCATCATCATGGTGAGCATATTGTCACACACCGGGCACAAATCCAGGCTTCATCTCACTACTAGTAATTTCAAATTAGAAAAATCTAAGAGTACCTGACATGGGTATCGAACCCAGCACCTCTCAATCAGCAGTCGCTTGCAACCACGCGGCCGACGAGGCAATTATGATTAGCTAGATAAATGAAAATAAGAAACTTTTCTTATGTACGATCACTCTTACCTTGTATTTAAGTACTTCTGTTATAGTTCCGTATCCTGATCTTAAGTAGGGAACCATTGCGTGATCCAATAGGTATTCAGTAGAATCCAGAAACAGTTCAGTTCACCCTAAATTTTTAAAACCACCTCCTACTTATGCGGCGGCCGCACACAATAGACGACGCGATATGTTATTGTCAGTGTTAAATAAAGTCATTATTTTGATTGAACACTTCGCTCGCATCATGTTTTTTTTTGTCACTTCGAGTTTCCTTCGAGACAAATCGATTGTGACCGCCACACCTTATGAGAATACCTTTGATGGACACGCCATCGACGAAAATGCATTCCGCGCTTGTAATAAGAGCGGATATCGCGTAGCAAATCATTTTATTGAGATGTAAAACGAATGGCTGGTTGATATTGAGTAATAACCGTTCAAATCGTATTGAATCGAATGCGTCGTACAAATGGATTTTATTGTGGTTCTGGTTGAAATTCTCATGTAAAATATGCAAGCTATCAATCGTGGTGGAAGCAATTTGAATCGCTCCGACATCGATATTAACTAACGTCCTACAAGAAGGCCAGGTCAAATGCGCCTTGAATAGCGTAGATTATATTAACGTCGAATCAAGTGTGACAAAACCAGAGCCGTAGTCTCATAACGTTCATAAGTCTCATAAAATAAAATAAAAAAATAAAAAAAATATATAAGTGTATGTATGACAATTCTGATGACTGACAATTAATTACGGTCATAGCCAATGAAACCCCTTCCTGCATATACAAAATAGGCGTGGAGAATGTGCTTACTAATATTATTTTGTAGACTAGCAACAGTTTAATGTGTACATACACATGTATACTAGATGCTCAAATGTTCGTGGGATCGTAATAACGTTGCGAATAAAGGCACGCATGGCCCTTTTAAACCACTAAAGTAACCTATTCTAACCAAAACTTCACGCAAATAAATTGAATCATACATTTGTGAAAAGGCTTGAGTCGTATAATTTTCTTCCGTATAGTGTGACTAGTTCCAGACCTATATGGAGTTCTTCACGAGCTCCCGCCGATCGCAGCGAGGTCGAGATGGAAACTGCGTGCCTGCTATGTTAAATCAATCATAATAACGTATCTCGTGATAATTATGTCTTTAATTCTTTTTTCATCATTTTTGAACTGAGAAGAGACGCTGATTCAGCGTGAGAATGAGAATGGTAAAGGCCATGGTGCTGCACATTGGCCAAGTACAAGTCAACAGGATTTACTCACATAAGAGAACGTAATAAATAGCTCTAGGGTACATAAGTTTCCTCACAATATTTTCCTCCAGCGTAACAGCAAGTGATCTATAACCTTTAAAACGCACATACATACATATGTAGCTCTATATAGTTTAAGATTAGAACCCCAGACTCCTGTATAGAATGTATAATCTTAAACCACTGAGCTATTCTGTTACAATAATATATTAATCAATTATTTGTACGCAATATAATAACTATTCATATAATAGAATTTGTAAATTTGGGTTGCCCGTTACCGCGGTGGTTAGTAAATCTGACGACTGTCGTGGGTTCCATTCCCACACAGGGTAAATATTTCTGTGATGAATACAAGTATGTATTTTGTGTTAGGGTGTAAAAAAGTATATTTATATGTATCCATGTAGTTTATCATTGATCTGACTACCATAATACAAACTCTCTTGATGCTTACTTCATTATATTAATATCTTTGAACATCTCCAACACACGGAACAACACATCGCCATTTAATCTAAACCTAGACAGATGTGCTATGGTAATCAGAAAGCAAATAAAGTTTGATATATAAATATAGGATAAAACGCGTCTCTAGAAAATTCTCGAAAGTTCTTAATCTTCCAAATTTGTTATTACGTAAATGTACAGTTTCAACTCTTTCCCATATTAATATTGATTTATGGGACCGGCAGCGAAACAGCTACCTAATAAATGAACACCATATCGAACGTCGAACGTTGTTCGATTCCAAAGATTATCTATCAAAGCGACAGTATCGGAGAATCGAGATCCGACTAGTACGGTTTAGTCGCTATACAGGGTGATGTCCATACCGTTAATTTAATTTTACTCTATGCATTTAATAATTCAGATGCAGTTAGTTGTAGAATGTCCGATTTCGATTTAAAATGATTTTTGCCTTATTGTTATTGGGTACTGGAACTGTATTTTGAAATATCATTTTCAATTACAAGGGATATACGCTTTATCTAACGGTAGTGTAGTGACTTAAAGCTCATGTGATGTAAAGAATGAGTACTGACAAGTTCAGAAAATATGTAATTTTGTAAAGATATCATTGATTATAACAGTGAAGGAAAACATGGGAAAACCTGCATCCCTTGACATCCCAATAAAGTGCTGCAATGTTTTTAAAATATGCCCACCAGCGCGTGCTTCGCGCGACTACAATCTTAAGCCTGCTCATTCTGAAGGGTCACCCGAGTGTAATAGCGGAATATAAATATATATATAGATCTTGATGTTTAGAAAACTGCAGATCATAACTGAAATATATTACAATAGTATTTTATTCTGATACAAGATTATAACATTAAATTTCATAATACATGTACATGTTTATTTTAACATCACCCGTAGAATCTAAGCAGGGTATCAACACCGTTCGACGTGCAGCGTTACCTCAACGCTATCGGCCTCTACATCGGATCCAGAAGGCGAGACTGATCATCTCTACAACACTGATTGATCAACATCGCATCTGATTCCACTTTAAACGTAGCCACTTTGTTTTATTTTAATTCCATTAACACACTGGTATATTATTTAAATAATGACTAATTTTAGAATCAGTTTCCTGAATAGAATAAATGAAAATGGGTGCTATGATGACTCCTTGAGGAACTCCAGAATTTTACTTGCCGAGATTAAAATATAAATCAATGAAACAATATTATGTGACAATGGTAGTATCTATTCGAAGTTGTATTGTGAAAGAAGCAACGTACCTACTGTTATGTTTTTAGGCAGGCAGTCAACCTGAAACTTGAAATACACTTAGCCCTTCAAAGTTAACAATCCATACATTGTTGATCTCAAGAAGTGCAGTCTTACGAGAGATTGGACAAAAGATATCGAGAAATAGAGATATTTGAAGCTGCAGTGGTACTGTTATCATTTTCAGCTGCAATTTTTGATCGCACGTTTCCGATTTCTTCATATTATTAATAGAAAAAGTAGAAAACGAACATCAGTCACAAAATACGGAGACTATGTGTACTAAATCTGAAAAAAATCTTTAGTACTACTTATAATGCTCACTAGCATTCTTTGTTAATAATACTTTCAATTGATAAGCCTGCAGTTAGTATTACTTCATATTCAACCCAAACTAAATCAATCAAAAGCATGTCACTAGTCTTTGGGACGGAGATAATTGCATGTAATATACACGTGGACAGCCAAACATACCCTCTTGACCGAAACACAAATTGTTATAGAAAAAATTGCATCACTGTAGAAATAAGTTTGACTATACTAGGTACTTTCCTAGGCGAACCGTATAGGTAAGTATTGTATAGCGTAACATCTACATATTTATTTATTCATATGTATTATATATCGGGTAGCTTACAAATGCGTTTGCTTTCCGTATTAATAATTCGCTTTGCATATTAATTATCTGTTTGTCATTAAAAGATATTTTTATATTTTTCTTAGACTCTGATTAATCGATATAGATAAAAATCGATTTAAAAAATCATCTACACGACTACGAAATTTTTATTAAAATTCAATATCATAGCTTCCGTCACATTAATTTGATACATAGTTCAATGTACTGTGACCATGGTATTAGCGATCATGATACCAAATTAATATCGTGGTCAAAACTGTATCCGTGTACCATACCATGTTAGTATAATACCTATCCAAATAGTAATCACACCGTTCGGCGTTCGTCTAAAAACCGGTTATAACGAAACAAATACCAAAATCTACTTTGTAAAATAACAACTGATCAGCCAAAAAAACAAACTCGAACCCGATCGGACAATCAAATCGATATTAAAATTTCGATTCAATCGAATCATAATGAGACATATTGATAAATGAATCAAGTATAAAAACGGTCGCCGGACGTTGTGAGAATAAAACTAATAAAAAAATTACTGGCTACTGGCAGTCAAAACTATTAATCAATTTCTTTGATAACTGACATATTTATGTATGCAGGCATTAAGACTTTATTTATATTTGCCTAAGGTCGAATTTGGTTTCCTCATGTGATGTCACAAACTTGTTATTCAGTTTCCTTTACCCATTGATAAAAGTTTAGATCCGAAGGAGTTCGATAGAATGATGAATCAATGAAATACCCTAAGAATTAAAACCTTAAATGTACCTTCCGTTTTAAAGGCTCTATTGGACGAGAAATCTTGATTAATAAATCACAAATATTTTTTGATTATTCATAATTTGCCGGCTGCCAGCTGGTGAAAAATAAACAATATCTATGATTTATCAATAACGTATACAGCTAATTACTATTAATTTATTATTTATTATTTAACTTACGCTACCATAGCCAATGTGATAACTTATTACCAAGTAGTGCTTTCGACCAGTTCGTGTGATGTTGAAAATTTGTAGCGACAATAATCACGAGGCAAAAGAAATAATAAATCAGCTATAATTGACGAAAACACGTTTATGTAATAAAAATGTAATTAAACGATTGTATATACATTTGTACATGACAAGTGTGCCAAACTTCAAACAACGTCAGTTATGTAGGAATAGAGATAATTGGTATTACGTGCCCCTCCCCCCCCCTTTCTACTCTGTCAAAGATCTGGCGTGACTACATAAAAAAGTGACATATTTTCATATTGCATACTCTATTATGCTGTAGTTTTGACTGGCAGTGAAACAGGTTAGTTTCTGTATTGTAGAGTTTAAAATGTCAGGTACATTTTAAACTCTACAATACAGAAACTAAATAGTTATCTATGCATACATTATTATTAAAATAGTTATTGCATTAGGCGTAAAGTTTTAACGTATTAATGTACAGATGATTGACAGCCTTGTTGGACAAGTGGTTGTAAGTGCGACTGCTCATGAGCTCATGAAAGGTCCTGGGTTCGATCTCCGGGTCGGTTACTATTAGGTTTTCTAACTTAAAATTCCTTCGAGAAAATACAAGCGTGATATTTTTGACTGCCTCGTTGATCGTGTTTGTTGCAAGTGCGACTGCCGATCGGGAGGTCCTGGGTTCGATTCCCGGGTCGAACACTACAAAATTTTCT
>DWDV01001347.1:0-13482 GCA_018245615.1 Mimoniades ocyalus | reverse complement strand
TCAGAATGAGAGGGTTAAAGCCATAGTCTGCCACGCTGGCCAAGTGCGGGTTGGCAGACTTCACACGCCTTAGAGAACAATCTTTTTTTGAGAACTCTAAGGTGTGCGCGCTAGGATTCGAACCCGGGCTCCCGGAGCGAGAGGTCGAATTTCAAACCACTAGCTATCACTTATTATTAATATAGAATATATATGTTTATATAACACAATCATTACACTCACCGTAAACGAAGCTGTCCAAGTAATAAGTAACTACACCTTTAGGCCAATGGACGCCTATGTCTTTTTGCACGTTGCGAACATACTCGCTTCTTAAAATAATAATACTTATGTTGTTTTCGGTAGCGATTATAATGCAAACAAAATATTTTATGTCATTTTATACTATGCTACGAGTATATTTACATTAACAAAATTCATAATATTTTATTTAATAAAGCCCATCACTACCATTAGGCTTTACCAAATCACTTCTAAACACGGGTTTCCGAAAGGGAATTTTTGCCCATAATCTCCACATTGGGCATGTGAGTTGAGGATCACAGAACACAGCATCTCGCAACGTCCCCGCTGCTGCCTGTCGACGGCCAGAGCATGTTGCTGTGCCCAGATAAGCTACAGTAAAACTCTAGCAGAGCCTCGTCAGTTGTATTGCAGAGTGCACCACACACAGGTGTAGTTGGATTGGGCTCCTAAGATAGAGCTTGGAAACCCCTACATACAACAAAGTACCTAGACGCTAAAATTGTATTGATATTCGAGAGCTTTCTACAGCTACTCTTTATTAATAAATAACTATTTATTATTTGCCTATAAAATAGCAATAAAATTATTCTCAAGCTAACCTTTTTTAACCAGCCGGCTTCTTGTATCAGAGAAAAGCGAAATTGTAAACATAAATATAATCCAAGTGTATGTAGATTTCCTAGGCACGGCCATTTTATCAACCTTCTATTTCTTATTGACGCAATGTAATAAAAACAAACCTCATCTGTTTATTTTAAGTACCAGAACTCATACTTAAATTTTATAGATGTAACTTGATAGATTTGCTACCTATAAAAATAAAAAAATATATTAGACGTTGAGTTCGATTGTAATTATGTCTTATTGCATCTACAAAGAATGATTTTATCAAACATACCAATGACTATTACCGGTAATATCGCTGTCGTTAATTAAACTTCTCGATGAGAAACCTACAGGCTAATAGTTCGCTGCGACAAAAAGAATAGCTTCTTGTTAGTTTCCGCTGGAGTCAGGTTGATTGAAATGAAATCAAGGCTGATATCATAGATAACTGTTGAGTTGAAGTGATGGTCTATAAACCACATTATGGATATTAGTTTCACAGGCGAAGCCTGATCAGAAAATGTTTTAATTGATGTATTTTCACCCGTCCAAATCTTTACTGAATTACTCTTACAAGATTATTACTGTGTCCAAATCCCTATCCAGGGAACGTCTCCGCTTAGTGTTAAACATTCATTTTCATTTATCTTAAAATATTTTTACTTATTTTTTTTTGCCTAAATGGTTTTCCTTAATTGAGGATAGAAAGAAACAAAAATAAAATATCCGGTGATATTATGCGTTGAAAAACATTCACTCAACAAAAGATGAGTAAAAATTGTAAAAAATGATACATAATTACTCTGAAATTTACATTTTTATCAGTAGCAATGAACGTTGGCTTAAATAAAATGCGTGTCCACGTATCGAGTATCGACCAATCACAACATAACACGAAATGTCAACCGGCACGCAAGCAGTACTAGAAAATTCAATAAATAATTCCATTTTACGTAATATTACAATAAATTTCACCATCGTGCTAGTGTGCTGTCGCTTTTTTTAACAAGAAAGTAATCTAAAATAATTTTTTATTTATAATCTAAACTTAAAATAAAGAGTACATCCAAAGGAAAAGAAGTACACCAAACATTTCTGAAATATTGCGATTTATTCTATTCTAATATACTATTGTAGCATATATGTATGGAACGAGTAACGGAGTAGCGAAGTGGTGTCTTGAATGAAAACAAGAGTGCCGGTTGCCGGCTGCCAATGTCCAATGTCAAGAAAGAATTGTTGAAAGCTGAGTGAACTTTTTTTAGCGATAAAATATAATTTGATTTGGTCAAGTGTGCACGACTTCTTTTTACAAGTAATTCTGATCGTAACTCATGCAGGCAATGCGTGTGTTATCAATGTCGACGTCCACCCTTTCTTGGGTATTGTGCATTATAATTTCGTTTTTAAATCAAACTTCAGCTACAAGTGGATCAGTTGAATTAGATGAATTTTCATTTGATAAAGTTATAAATAAGTTTAAAGCATCGCTTGTGAAATTCGACGTTGCTTATCCATATGGCGATAAACATGATGCTTTCGTGGCACTTGCTAAAAGTTCTCGGGATGTCGACGATTTGTTAGTCGCTGAAGTGGGAGTAAAAGATTATGGAGAGAAAGAGAACGAGGCTCTGGCAAAAAAATATGGAGCGACAAAAGATAATTTCCCCCAGGTCAAATTGTTTATTAAAGGGCATTCCGAACCTATATTATTTGACGACTCAAAGGGCTTCACAAGTGATGAGCTACGACGTTTCGTCCGCGAAAAAAGCGGCGTATACTTAAGTCTTCCCGGATGTGTGAAGGAACTTGATCTGCTAGCTATCAAATTCATGAAGGCAGATCAAGAAAGCAGGAAAGATGTTCTAAAAGAAGTTGAAGGATACATTAAAAATGTTTCTAGCAAGGTATGAATTACACTTGCAATATGGGATATGTTTGTTCTAGAAATTTCTTCTAAAATTGTTATATATTTATAATTAAAACATTTTATAAACATGAATGACATATATAAGTATACAACCACTTATGTGGATAAGTAATTATAGTTGAAACACACTACTAGAAAAAATATCAATAGAATAGCAAAAGATGTTTACTCTTTCCCAAGAAATTTTCTAGCTTTCATGTAATTTTTACTTTTTAATTTTAAATTTTTTTTTCACACACGGCTATCTGATCCCAAAGTAAGCATCAACAGGGCTCATTAGAGGCAGAATGTTAAATATAATTGTCCCATACGTAGTGTATTAAGGTGGACTAATAGTTTCATATGAACTTTGTATAATAAGCATTACTTGGGGACAGAAGTCCATTCTTTAGTTGATCACACCAAATGTAGCATAAGTTTACAGATGAATTTCAATATGTTTGTTTTGATGCAATAAACATCTTACCTGTAAATTATCATATTGTAATCTACTACGACTACTTAATATTAGTATTACAAAATCTTGTCTTGAATCTCCACAGGATGCATCATCTAGTAAACTTTACAAGACCATCATGGAGAAGATTCTGGATAAGGGAGATGAGTTTATTGCTATGGAAAACCAAAGAGTAAAGAAGATAATTAGTGGAAAAGTTTCAGAAGAGAAGAAAAAGGAATTAGGTGTACGGGTTAACATACTGCAAACATTCCAACTTCACAATAAACAAAGTGAGAAAAAAGAAGAATTGTAAACTATATCCAAATATTGTCACCTGAGTCCATGAAAATGATTCAAATATTGACAAGTAGTAATGTGACCATGCTCCAAGATTTGTTTCTGAATTATGTATGTAGCCATTTGTACATGTTTTATTATAATATTACATGCCTACCTAAGCTACTTAGAACTCACAATCTTAAAGTATTAGTGTCAACAATTACCTCCCGATGGAATAAATCTTGAGAAATTAGGTACAATCTCAAGGTTTTACACACAACTATAATTCAGATTCAGTCACATAATTTATACAATTTGGTTTATCTATTGAACAATAAAGTATTTTATTATATTACAATTTCCCCTTTCCATTTTATTATTGTGGAGTGGTAATTTGTATTCTAGGAACTCAAACTATGGTTCTATTAAATGTTATGTCATGATGGCCATTTGTTTGAGCTAAATATTAGTGGATTTTATGTTGGATAAGAATTTGCTATTATTTCCAATGTGTGAGTTACATGGTTCTGTCCCTATTTATATATTTTGTCATATAACTAAACAATATAACATATGAGAATGATTTTTTTCTATAATCACATTCCTAAAAAACAATGTTTCAAATTCAATTCGGTATTTTAAATGATATATTTTTCATAATAAAAATTTCTACATATATTTACTATAGCTATTTTCATATGTTTAAGGAAACCATGTGGATGGCATTTGAGATGTTGTAACTTTGTAGTAGTTGTAGTTTTGTAATGTAATGCTGAAGATTTGCTGTAACTTTTAAATTTTTGAATGCATTCCATGTCTTCACCACTTTTACTACATTTTATTTAGTCTTTCCAATATTACATTGATATTATAAGGAGAGGTTAGATAGACATAATTCACTATCAGGCAGATCACTCTCAAGCAGATATGAAATTAATAATCCTTCCAAATTTCTGAAAACCATGATAATTGTAGTTCATTCTCATATTATAAATAGTTGATTTACAGCACTCAAAATGGAAATAAAATGAAATGGCACTACTGTTTCTTCATAGCCTATAATATCAACATATTCCGTGACTTGATATATACAATTAGATGTAAGCTGACCCATTACAACACCAATTTAGTTACATGCAGTTTTTTTCCATGATAAGGCCATGAATGGGGCAGAGTGGTGTACACATAACCAAAAAATATTCTTCCAGAGCAGCCTAATTGCAGACACTAAAAATTAAATAGCTGGTATGCACACCCAGGCTGCTCAGAGCACAAAGATTTTATCAGACACAATTTGTTTTTTGATTGTATTTAATTTTATAGTTTATGAGTGGTATTTTATGCACAAAATGTTGCAAATAAAGCAATGTGTGAATTAAAAATGAAAATCGTTTTCTTTAATAATATTGTGAAGGTATGAAAACAAAACAACTCAATCAAAATATTATAATTCTATTATGGAATTTTTAAAAAAGAAATAAAATTATACGCTACATGTGCTTTTCGATAAAGTAATCTTGTTGCATGCATTTTATTACAACATTTTCTGTCAAGTACTACAGAAATATATCCCATAAAATTATATATAATAAAATATTCGACGTAATATCTTTTCCAAAAAATTTGGTAAAAAAATTTGACATATTAAAAAGCTGCATACCTATAGAGATATACACCATATCAGAGTCCTGATAATATGAGAGTTGTAATTTATGCGTGTGCGTCTAGTTTAGTTTTACAGCTGATCATGTGCATGCACGGTGTTAGCGTGAGTAGCAGTTGCGGAGCCAGTCCCTGATCCGTCACTAGATTGCAAGTACAATGTGCATCACCTTCGGTAGCAGCAGTACTAAAGGGAAATTTATTCATAGTGTATTTTTGTATTCAAATTAGATTTTTTTGTCATGAAATTTCAAGAATATTATACTTCAATGAAAACAGAGAACAATTTATTTCTTGCAAACCAAAGGCAGTAAAACATGGTAATAAAAATGCAGAATGTGTATTCAAAAGATTATAACATATGTCCCATGATTTCATATACATATTTACTACACAGCATAGAAACCTATTGTTATTTATAAGTCAGTAAAACTTTTAGTTTAAAAACGTCCACTTAATTAACTGTGAGCCTTATTATAATTTGGATGTTACTTTTACATGTAAAAAAAAGTAGAATGGCATTCACTTTTAGTAATACTAACAGATATCAGTGGCCAACACATATCAACACTAATGCACACATGTAAGGCTGACACACACCCAAACATTACAAAAAAAAAAGAAGTAAGTTCAATAGTTTCCAATAATATTTTTTCTACCAATAGTAACTCATTAGTACTTTTGGATTAAATACATTTTGTAATTGCCATGCTTATTTATACGTTAGATAAGAAATGTTACATTTGTATGTGTTAAATTGCATATAACATGAATACTTAATCAGTTCGCACTTTCACCCTAGTAATGTCAGATACACAAATGAATCGGTTGAAGAATCGTCCAACATATCCATTTATGCTAAAATCACAGTACCTAGTTCTTGGCAACCTTCTAGCAAGATGCAACTTGTAAAAAATTACTATAAGAAAAATCTGGCATCATGATAAAAAAAAGCTATTTAATGTTATTAATTAATTACAGTTGAAACAATGGCAGTGTGCTTGTGTATATCATATTTTATTATTACCTCATACAATCAGATGGCAGATGAAATATACTTCTGAAAAGTTGTTTCAAGTAAAAAATATTTAATTTAATACACAAAAAAAAAGTTTACACTCTTTTAGACTTCCCAAATGACATCACATGTTGATTATAGCATACAACACACTTTGATTTATCAGTAATTTACGTTATGTTGTACATCCCTTCAGAACATATACCAAGATAAGAGACAAGGAAAGCTTAAAACATATTGATTACACTAAAAGGAATATTAAATGCATTAATATTGTTTTTTTTTAATGTATTTGAGATAGTTTCGTATCAAAATCAAATGACCATCAACATTCAGCATTTTATAAAACCTATTTACAAAGCTGCATACAAATACGACAACCACCTTATTTTATACTCTATTTAATGCATATATCATAACCACTAGCAAAAGTCCTGGATAGAAATTATAAGAAAGAATACAAATACATAAATGATCTCCTCTGTTGCTAAAATGCATCCTTAAACAAATTACCTACTGTTGTATTACTATGATATAATGAGAAATACAAAAATTCTTACATGCCATGATCTAGGATTGATCCACATTAACATCCAGTCTTATTATACTCCCATTTCAATATATTCATATCAGATGGTATAGGCATTGCTGTGTAAGATTTCTTAATAAACCATGTATTTTACAAAAAAAATCCACATTGATATTATGAATGGAAAATTTCTCAGTCTTTCTATCATGTACAAAGGAACCTTGTACATGTAGAACCCACAGTATTAAAATTTAATACACAAATAGTTTTGAAGGATAGAAAAAATGTACAAAAAATCAGAAAACATGATTTTCACTAAACTTAAGTCTTATTATTTTCTCGGGAACTGTTTTATCAGAGTAGAGGGTGCTATTATATACAAACTATATATATGTTCTTCAGAAATAAGACAAATAATTTTGTAAAGAAATCTTATTGACAAAAATCAAATACATTAATTTTTCACTTACATCCAATGAAACAGCCAGTAAACAGTTAGTAGAATAACTTATGCTCTTAACTTTTAAACACATCATTGAACTAGCTTGTAATTTTATGCATACCTCATTCACAACTCTTAATAATTATGGGATTCAATTTACAGTTCTCTGGGATATCACTTTGTATGATGGATACTTGGACCCCATCTATGTAAATGATAGAGGAGTTTAGCAAAATGTGGAAGATGGAATGAAACAAAGCTGTATGAAGACAGGTAGATGTTGATGAGGATTCAACCTTGCATTAAATTCGGCATTTAAACATTTGTAAATAAAACATTCAAATGAATATTATTCAGGCTTTTCACTGTCTACTTTGAGGTCTTTCAGTTTGAGAACAACACCTTCAGAGACTTTGTCCAAGTCCTTCTTCATCTCATCTTCTGGTGTCTTCTCAGCACTCCGAGGCTCTGGAGTATCAGTATCTTCACTTCTGGTGATACTACTTTCATCCTCATCTGAAGATGGATCTTGAGTATAAAGACTGCATTTTGTCCTTACAATTTCCTGGGCTTCTGCAAATTTAGTCTTCCACAACTCAGCATCTGCAATTAATACCAAAAAGTTACTGAGATGTTTATATATTAGACAGCTCCCACACATAACATTGGCACTAGAATATAAGAATAGGCAAATAACTTTATTTTTTTTTATCTGGGCTTACTTAACATTTTTAATGTAATTTTTATACTGCTCTGGCCAAGTGTGTAGGGAGGGCATGTTGTTCAGTTATGGATGATAAATTGAACATAATTAGCATTTATGCACATCAACAAGTATAGACATATATATAATGATGTAGTTTATGTTAAAAAGATATTCCTTATTTTCCCATTTCTAGTAGTTATAGTGACAGTAGTTACATACAGACATAGTAATATGTAGTGAGACAAGTGTAGTGCAAACCCCATGTTTCATTAGTTATATTTACATTCTACTATGAATTAGGGTGTGAGCCTATTGCCATATACCAGGCACGTATCCGGACCCCAAGTCAATAATAGAAATTTCTGTTATCTAGGTTAGAAAATTGTAATAGAGTATCTGAGCCGAAATCTGACCCTAGGATCTCTCGATCAGAAATTGTATTATTTATAATAATATAAATTTGATTACACAAAACCATAATATAATGTATATACCCTTGAAACAGTAGAACAGTTCAAAGTACAATCAATGTAATACCAGAAAAACTAATTAAATCATTAAAACAATATTATCTTCACTATGCACACAATTAAGATAATGACTATTTGAAAAGTGCAATGTGTCAACAAGCATTATGTCTTCATATACAACAAGTCCACAGTCAAAAGAGATTATGATATTGTGTTTACAATGTCAACTTAACATATTTCATTCTATAACTGTAATTATATAAGATCAAGTTATTTTGCAGTGATTCACCAGAGTTAAATTTAGCATGAAACCAATCTTCACCTTAATTATGAACAGTGAATATTTGCAAAATACCACCAAAAACAATTACATCTTAGTCATTTACCATCTATTTTATAGTGTTATAAGAAATAAAATGATAATCTGTTACTCTTGTACAATAAACATTCAAATTTTGATTCAGAAAAAGAACTCAGAATTGAATTACATATTTGAAATTTTAATTTTTATATCATTCCATATATATCACAACTAATTGCCCTGGCTGCCTATAAGTATATATGAAGCTGTTCTCTGCAATCCCCAACCTCATGCAGGCTGAAGAATAAAGTTTACTGTATTATTAACTTATTCTTATTATTATAATCTTATATCATTGTAATACCTAACCCACATCCCCAGCATGGGAATTATAGACATAATCCCACAGTGGAAGTATATGTCCAGCTGTGGACTGTGAAGGCTAATGATGATGATGATGATACAATAAATAACTTACTTTGTGGGTTACCAAACTTAATGGCCAGCAGTTCTTGCTTGCATTGCTCATCTGCATAGTCTGCAAACACGGACCAATTGAAGGCCTTGTCGGAGCCACAGTGAACATTCATTCTGATGTCTGGTGTAATGAAATGATTAGCGCACACCTTCAGTGTCTTGTCACGTCTCATCACCACCCTCACTGTGTTATTTGTTCTGTGACGGAGGAGTTTTATGTCACCTGTACCTCGTTCCTATGGATATATAAATAGTTCTATTGACAAATCAAATATTATGCAAAACATTGTATTAAATTAATAAATTAAAGTACTTCTTATGTATTACATTTTCCAATACGCGCCATAAAATGTTCTCCTTTTAAAAGTACATCACTAAACACTGCACTACTTTACATGATAATTAGTTTCTTACAATAATTACGAAAACAGGCAATAGCGGAACACAATGGAAAAACTTAATAAACTCATGGAATATATTAAAAAAACATGAAACAAAAATATTTGCACTAGATACTGTTATTAATTTTCATACATAACCTTCTCGTGAAGGCTTTTGTTGTCTAGAATTAATTGCATACATACTACGCTTGTTGGAATAATTACCTTCCATTCATGATCAGCGGTATCGTATCTGTACAAACGCGCACGTATTTTGGCCAGTTCTTCTTCATTTTCCTCGTTGGTGTGAATTTCCACCAGCGGCAGGGAAACAATTGGCTCAAATTGAGGATCATGCTCCGGCGTCTCCGCATCTCCCACCTCACTTTCGCTATTACATCTCACGCTTTCCTCCACCTGATTATGTATGAACACAAAGCTTTAATATTCCTAAATCAATTTCTATTGAAGTGATCTTCAAGTAACCACAACAAAAGCATCAATTACAACTCACCGGCGAAGACATTTTATACTACAAAATTGCACAAAATTTTTTATTTTGAGTAATAATTTGATATGTTTTCTTTTGTTCAGGAAGGAAACAATAAAATCAAAGTTTCACGAAATAATTTTGCTGGGAAATTAGCTGTTGACTATGAACACAGATAAATAAGAAAATTTGAAAACTGTTTTTTTCGCTGTTCCAAACCTGACAATTTATTTGTACAGATTATAATAAAAACTTATGTCTTTTTACCGTACTCTGTGAATTCAGTTTACATCCCATTAACTTTGATAGTGAATAAATTCACTAAAGAAATATGTATAGTTTCGTAACGTGATTATCAAACCGAAAATCAATATAGCTAGTGGCATTAATATAATGCTTTTGACGTAACATTAAAAGTAGTTTAATTTCTGAAAGTATAAGCGCAATTGACCAGAAATATCTAACTACTGAGTTACTATCCTTTTCATAAAACCCGAAGGCTCACGATGGAAATATTTTTTAAAGCAATGGTACCTACCTAATAGCGCTTTTAATGACCAATACAACCTTACAAATGTCTATACGTACATAGGTACCTATTTATTATGTGTTTAAATTGTATAAAAAAATTGGCAGATACGATTACGAATCAATGTCAGTTTCCATTTGTCAAATATAATAATGGTTTCCGGCTAATCTGAAACTTATTTATTGTTATTGTCGGATTTATAAATATCATATGAAATATTATTCGTTGTAGTGAATCATTTCAACATTTTAACCCGGTCCAGGTAATAAAAGTGAATACGATCTTCAATTATTTCACACTCAGATTATTGGAAGAATTTACAAATTGCCGAAATTTTCTGTGGGAGTCAATGACCAGATAGAGATAATTATTTCTCCGACCTCTTTCTAGTTTATTTTCGTAATTCTGTGTATTTTAGCGATTTGAAATCCTACTATTGCCTGTATGTATAGCATACATACAAAGACGTTTAGATTTAGCCTTGTTTATTTTTTCATTTCGGTAAAGTAGCATAACATGTTGTTTTATGCACTGATAAGTTATTTTCATGATTTCCGTACGAATTAGGCTTTTTTTTTCTTCATTTATATTACAGTTACCAAATAAACAATACATTACTACATATGCAATTCCAAATTAATATTTATAATGACTAACAACTGATAGTTATTGATTAGCATGTGAATAAACCTATATGAGAAAAAATTGGATAATAAAATCTAATAATCGATGATACTTTATTTTTATTATTATACTGTTGTTGAAATTTGAAGTTAACACAACAGAAAAACTTGTGCCACAGAGTTCTCCTTAAAGTTTTGTTGAACTGTACTATAAACTGCACTTGGTTGGTGTGGTTTCCTGTATAAAATTATGTATAAAATTCTTAGAAACCTTATGATCTGTAAGAGAGACTAGAAAAATTTGGTAGGGAAATAAAGTATTATCTGAGAAGGATACCAAACTAACAATAATTAAGCTGGCTTGACCCGCATATGTTTTTCTGTGGTGGTGTGATTAATCAATCAGTGAAACATACTTGAGTAAAGCCAGCTTAATTCTTAATCATGTATAACACTCACGAAACATTTAACAATAAAAGAGATACCAAACTACTTTGTGAGTGTGTGTGAGTGTAAATATACTATTCTCCGAGGAGGATACCATACTACTTGTGACTAAAAGTATATGTATGCTCAATCTCCAGAACATTGCATAAAAAGTGTATGTGATTATAGAACATCAGGTGGTCCCATTATCTATTTGGTATCATTATATAAATAAAAAAAATATGTTGTACTGGTTTCTCAGTAGATTTAGTCTAATATTGAAGTAGAGATTGTTTTTTTTTACATATTTAGAGTAAACAAGAAGATAAATCAAAATGCATTATTATTTATTTTTCAGAAAATCAGCCTTAATGCAGACCCGGGAGATGTTGATCAATGATCAACTTCGCAATCCCAATGAGTTAGACATTAGCCTCAGGATGGAGTTTGGTCCTTTTGAAACTGTGCACAAGTGGAAACGCATGTCCGAGTGTTATGAATTTGTTGGAGCAAGGTAACAATCAGTACAAAGTACAATCTCATTGCATTGATTGCCATGTTGGTCAAGCCATCACTAGCATGACTAATGATCTAGATGTCCTGGGTTCTATTCCCAGCTTGGGTACTATCAGATTATTCTAACTTAAAATTTCTACTTGACTGCCTCGTTGGTCGTGTTGGTTGCAAGTGCGGCTGCCGAACGGGAGGTCCTGGGTTCTATTCCCGGGTAGAGCACTACTAGAATCTACTAAAATTTTCTAATTTAGATTTTCTAGTAGTGACTCGGAGTCTGGATACGTGCCCGGTATATGGCAATAGGCTCACCACCTATTCCATCGTGGGACTTAAAAGTAACTGGTGAAACGTGGGAGTGTTTCTACATTCTTGTGCCTACCTCTTCGGGGATTACAGGCGTGATGTTACTTTATATATATTGTCCGTGTTAATAATATGCTACCAAAAATACACACTCTTTTTGTCTCAAGGATATATAATTAAGTGTTACCTGCCTATTGTGTGTTGAATACAAAGTTCAATTAATTGCTTATATTTTCTCCCTTTTTTCAGCCATAACCTTGCTGATTCAATTTTTATTGGCTTAGCAAGTTTCATTATTTACACGGACAGACATATCAGAAAACATTGTTTTAATACTCTGTATCTTGATTTGACTAAAAGTACGATTGTTCGAAAATAATTTAAATAAGTGTATAATTTTTACGTATTTGTAAAACATCACGTCGTTTGTATATTTTTTTTTCTTTAATATTTAAGAAACAAGATAAAAAAAGATCACTAATTAACATACAGCTCAGTGGGTCGTACGGTATCTATCACTTAACTAAAACTACGTATTTTACGATAAATGATTCAAAACATTTACAACCACACCTATTCAAAAAGTAAACTGGAATCTATTTAAAAAAAACCATGAAAATGGAATTCGAAGGTTGTATAACGATGCCTATTTCAAATCAAACGCGTTTTCCATGTCTCAATAAATTTTAATTCTTTGTAGAAATATGTATCGTAGTCTTCGAGTACACATTCTTAACTGAGTATTCATATACTCACTTCAAATCACATTACCATAGCGTACGTCTGCTCAATACTCACTAAATTTGATGTATCGACGTCGTGCGCAATTATGAAACCGTTTGTGCGAATTCGTATGGAAATAATTCTATATGACTTCACTTTACCATTTTGTTACGAATCGTACGATACCAAACGTTATTTTACTTTTATATGTATAATAATATAACATCACGCTTGTATTTCTCCGAGGTGTAGGCAAAAGAGTCAGTGCTCCTCTTCTCTGGACACAAATCTGGATTCGGTGCTACAGCTAGGAAATTTTAGTCCCACATTTCGCCAGGTTTCATTAGTTTAATTATAAACATGTATATAGAATCTCAAAGTTTATTT
>DWDV01001346.1:0-13484 GCA_018245615.1 Mimoniades ocyalus | reverse complement strand
TCATTTCCATACATTTTAAAGTTAGCGTTTGGCGTTACCGCTTACAGAAAAGTATTTTGTCTAAGCCCACAGGTCATTTTGAATTTTGCATTCTACATTACTAATTTCGAAATTTATTAAATCGCATGTCTATGAGGAACCATTGTTTTTTAATATAGATAAACATTACTACCAGGAACATATACCCCAGACAGAGGAACACGATGATCTATGAGCATGTAATTTTGTTTTATTATTAGCTGATACCCGCGACTTCGTCTGCGTTGCTTATTATATTAACAATATATGTATATTATACGCAGAGGACAAAACACCAATAAGAACGTACGTTGACTGTGTGAAAAATCGTTGTTTCTTAAGAAATATTTTTCTTAGATCGTGACTGCCTCGTTGGTCGTGTTGGATGCATGCGCGACTGCTGATAGGGAGGTGTCGGGTTCAAATCCCGGGTCGGGCACTACTGGATTTTTCTAATTTACATTTCCCAGTTGTGGCTCGGAGTCTGGAGATTTGCCCGATGTATATCAATAGGCTCTTCTAGGATTACAGGCGAGATGTTACGTTGCTCGTCGCCGTTACGTTATTTTAGATAAAGGCCAAGTGCCTAAGAAAAATTAAACGTGACTTAATTGAAATCTGTCGAGTTATCTGCCGTGGTGTACGCCCAATCATTTCAATTTATATAAATAATAAACACCAGCGTAACCGGACTGGACACGGAAATTTATGGATATTTGTACACTGCATGATTTTATTTTATTGGTTGACCAGTGCCCTGTGTTGATGAGGAGAGCGGCGCGGCGGCTGGCGCCGAGGACCCGTCCAATTATTTTTCAGCTTTTAGCACATTATCTACATGTTTATTTTCATGAAACATTTTAACTTAAATTTATTTTTGTTTGTTTTTTTCAATATAACCGTTAACCGAAAAAAAATTGTTTTATTGTTTTATTTTCAAGTTTTCAGTTTTCTATTTACGGCATTTACATTCAGCAAATCAAGCCCTTTCATTTGATACCCATACTGAGGGGAATGTAAAAATATGTAATCCGCCATTTTGTAGTGGCCGCCATCTTGAATGAATCTGAATATAGGTATGTATTGTCAACATAACTAAAGGTGTGTATCAAATATCAGATGAATTGACAGCAGAAATTTAGTAACAACAGAAATTTAAATGTATAATTTAAACTACTAGATTTGACCCAAACAAACAAACAATAAACAACAACAAACTGGGCAAGCTAAATCATACCGTTCAATAAAAACAGCTCTAAAGGAGGAATAATTAAACCATTAAAATTAGTAAAAACTTTTACGATTGATATATAAAGGGTTCATGTTATTTTATGTTATACGGCTACACGCATGAGGGTTAGCTGGCTTCCCCGCGAAGGGTAAAACAATTGTTATAGGGAAACAAAGAAAACTTTTATACTTATAATTCAGTTGAGTATCGTAAATGTTTTTGGCCACCTTGGTATCTTTATTCTTACGTTGGCAATAACCACGCTTACGCTTCACCTATAACCACGAACAATATAAAATAACAAGAATTGTAGTTTGGCAATATTTTGGTAATTTACATATACGGGTCCTGGCTGTGTAATATATTTTCCAGAAGTGGTGTGAAATTAAGCTATTATCCATGCATACGATAAAGTTATTCGTATATTATAGGTTACATACTTACGTAATATCAGTCGTGTAATCCCGGACGAGGTAGACAGAGGAGTGTAATACTCATTTCACCAGCGTTCCCCAGTTACGGTTACATCCCACTATGGAATAGGCGGTATAATATACTATATATGTATTAATATATAATATATAAAAATATTTTGAAATGTATTTTGGAAAAGCGTCAGTGGGATGTTTTAAAATATGTCTAAATTATTTATCTTATCAAATATAAAAATCAAGTATAAATTTTACCATAACATCAATATAAAGCTTATGAAAATCATCTGTTTCGGAGAATATCTCTTACAAAGAGACAGACAGAGGAAAAAAAATATTTTAGTTTCTGTAACATGCAAGTAACGAAATCTCCAAAAAAATAATTGTGGAACGACGAGTAAACGCTGCGCTGTAGCCGAAGTACCCGACTAAGCATTCAATGTTTTATTTCTAATTGGAAAACATATTTTAAACACATCTACACTCAGAACAGCGGTGAGGATTAGTTAGCGAGCCGAGCGGTCCATATCGGATTGATTGATGCTACTTAACGCCTGGTAAACGGTCTGTGGCCGGACTGAACACTTAACATGTGTATTTACACGAGGGCGAAGTGTAAACGCACTGCGGCCATGTGGCCGCGTCGCCGCGCCGCTCTGCGCCCGTCTCTCCGCTAGCCAAGTTTATTGCTTACCGCTAATAGGCATCTGCACTCGTACACGCTGTTAATGTATCACATTATTTTTAAATAAACATGTATCGTCCGCGCACTGCCTGACGGGACACGGGAGGGGGCAGACGAGCACAGTGCTCGCACTCGTCGTCAGTTATGTTACACGTCCTTGTAGTGCGGGCCAGCCTATTGCTATACACATTGCCATGCGCATGTCTACACTTTGTGTTACTGCTAGGAATTTCAAGTTAGAAAAACTCAACAGTATCTTTCCTGACATGGGGATCAAACCCAGGGCTGTCAGACCAGCGAGACCAGCAGGCACTTGCAAACGCTCGACCCGTGGGCTTATGAAATCAAATAAAGAATAAGATATGCAGGGTGCAGAGAGGGATATATGTATACCCATAGAATGTTGCATGGAGACGGTGTGGTGCCTTTTCCGTGCGTGACAAAAATACATAAATACAAAATATTTATTTACATTTTCATGTCGAATTACTTACATTAGGAATTTAAAAAAAGCTTAAGAGACTTCGTTTTAATTTGTCTGTGCTCGGGTCCTTATTTCGTAGTTCTGTAAGCTGCCAGTGGATGTGGTAATGATCTCATTGGGATTTTTCTGAGAACACGAGTCGGTCGAAATGAAAGCACCGCAAACATTCGGACTGAAACCACTCCTTGCGCACCGCGCGCTCCGGGCCCAGATATTACGCTCGTTTACATGTACTCAAACATTAAATGCTAAATTGGATACAATGTATTCCGATACCCACCCGTTTGACGATGCACATATATGCAATTAAAAAAATTGTTTTGATATTCTCAATATCTGTATTCGATTTTGGAATGTCTTACTCATGTAGCGATTCGCTGTCATCGTTATTTTTGATAATTTCCATGTATCATGGACATGCTTGATTAGCGTGTTACCACACGTCAGGAGCATTACATAGACACATCTGTAACACAGTTAATTCTAAACCTTCGACTTTGTGTTGCATGACTACTACACGTAACATCACGCCTGTAATCTCTGAAGAGGTAGGTAGAGCCTGGTAGAGGAATGTAGTACACTCCCGCGATTCAGCAGTTATGTTTACATCCTACTATGGAATAGGTGGTGAGCCTATTGCCATGCATCGGGCACATTTCCAAACTCCGAGCTTGAGTCTCGTACGCATCCAACACGACCAACGAAGCAAATTACTACAACATATAATTACAATGAAACTGTCCTGGACAAATTCTGCCGCGGCCATTTGATCTTAAACTGGGTAGAGTTTGTACTGTAACGACCAGACTGCTTACGAACATACTACGAAAATACATAGTAATGTAGAAAATGTTGTATTAAGACATAGAACAAACGTGCAATTAACGTCGATCTCAACGTACAGATTTTTATTTTGAGTGGAAATCGAACTTCGATCAGAGTCACCAACCATGGGATCAAAAGGCCATTAGGAATGTGTTATGTCGGTGAGCTCATATTGCCCCACATCGCGTGAGTCAGGACGTAAATTGCGATTAGTAAGCCATTACTCAACGTATCGCTGTTTGCGTCTCGACCGCCAAATGTGTTGCACCTCGATACGAAAATAGGAGTATAGTGGTACACTCGGCCACTCCGCTGTACCGCACTATGACGTATGGACTTTTTGTCTCTAGTTTGGGCCTACTTCAGTTTGTGGGTCACATAAAAGTACGGATTACGTGCTGCGGAACACAGAGGTCACGACCGCTCGCCGCAGATAACGAGACGGTGCGTCAAGTACATATAAATAGCTCACACAATTTGAAATACTTTGTAAGTTAACTCTTATCGTTTAGCATATTATTAGAAACTTTAGAGGGTATTGAGACGAAGGCAGAGTTAGAAATGTAAATAAAATAGAAAGTATAACAAGAAATTATGATCAGTGGATGTACAGCCCGGTATACTTATGAGAACAAAAGATGAATATGGGGCGCTCTACGAATGTAGATGGAGATAGAGCCGCTCTCTCGGCGGCGCACCGTCACCAGTCTCTCGCCACACATGTGCTGAGAAGGTCTGTGATGGTAGCGGCCCATATATGCACAGGCCTTGGTATTCAATATCCCAAATAAACAAATAACGTTTTCTGACCACATTAGCACAATGTGTCTCAGTGTGAAAACGTGGTCCTAAAATAAGTTGTAATATTACAAAAACTGCTACTGAAACTGAAATACGGGAAGTATCCATATTAATAGTGCCACGTGGTCCCCGACAACGGAGGTATGCGAGCTCATAATGTTCCACTGACAAACAGTAAATCCCTGCCGCTTCATTACACGTTCAACCAATTAAACTCTTGTACAATTCACTCATTAAATTACGCAGTAAATCTGTACTCATTCTATTTTATGTTTGTTATCTGGAGGTAATTTGAAAATTATGTAATGTTTTCGTACGATGTCTACGTAAAATTGTAAAATGTACTTTGCTTTCCTGCCTTAGGCAGCCACCCGCATTGCTTCTTGCGTTTAAGTTACTGTGATACTCTATGCGACGTTTCTAAATAAATAAGAATATTTTGTTGATTTAAGCACAATTTCATTAAAGGTCGCGAGGGCCCTGTACCTACATGATTACGGATACCCCGCTCATTCGTCGACTCAAGCAACGGTATTATACAACAAAATAATTTTACAACTACGGTAATACTTATTTTTTGTAATATTCCAAAGGTACTGCGCGTATTTGTGTGTGCGTGGGTATGAGCTGTTATATGGAAGAAGATGAATATATCGCTCAGTTTCCTCGTAGTTTAGATTTAGTAAATATGCTCTGGTTGACCATTTAATTTCAATCCGGGTTCGGTGACTGATGCTAAGGAGTTTATCGCTAAATTTATTGTACAGAAAGGAGACATTAACGAAAAGCATTGTTTTTTTAAATTTAGTTCCACAACGCGCTTTTTACAATTGACGTTTCTTACCTTACGTATATGTATACGTACCTTACAATATACTCTCAAATTTATGCATTAAGATAAACGACGAAATGCTTTTTATGTAACTTTATTGGAGCATTATGTACATAAATCTAATTTGGAAATTAAAGGAAATGACATAATGAAAATTGCAATAATGCACGTCGTCCTAATGCTTGTTACTAACCGTACAGTTTTATTTAGTACATTCAATATCTTCTTTAATACTGGATGACTCCTTGGCCTGATCGCCACGTTGTGCCACATGGCCCTGCGGCGACGCATAATGGCGTCTAGTAGCGCTAGGTGCCAGCGTGCCAGGACCTACTCCGGGATACTCACTTGCCTATAAAGCGACAATGTGCGGGATCATTAACTTTGCTTTACGAGCCTCGCTGTGAGTAGATAATAAACCGATACAACTATAAATGTTATTTCATAATTACTTTGTAACTAAGAAAACCCGACTTTTGTTTGAAGAGTCTGCGAGACTCTAGAAAATCTTATTCTTTATATCTGTCTAACCTCGACATGCCTTTGACCTTGTCCTCTAATACATACATATGTAGGTATATCGGAGAAGCTCCAAGATGAAGAATATACGACATAACGCTTTAATTCATATGTATATTAAAAATGTTTTCGAACTTAAATAACATATTTTAAAGCCAACAGCCTAGATAATATCGAGACCAATAGATCTCCTTTGTAACATAACGTCCAAAACTGTACAAACACTCAGAATATCTACCGCGCCCTGCTCTACAGTATAATATACGGGTTTTATTCATATCAAATCACGAGACGAACGATGTTTATTCAGATTGTAAAAAATAATATATAAATGCTTTCTGCGGGAAGACTGTTGCGTTGGATCGACGAAGTTGGCAGACACATCGCGCGCGGCGGCGCGTGAGACCATCGCCCAACGCTTAATAGTGCTTTGGCATTTCGCAGACCACCGGCTAACAATTTTTTAAAGTAAACATCGCAAAAACAACAAAATGTACGGAGATGCATTGCCTGATTTGCTTAGTAAATCAAGCAGTGTTTGAATCGGAGGCAAATATTAGCTGCAGCAGGTGAACTGTGCTAGAGCGTGGGGCAAAAATATACAGCGGGAGATATATTGTTCGCAGATTTTTCAGTGTGCCCACTTCGTAAATACGTTTTCAATGATATATGCATGGAAGCTTCCGCCGCCCACCTTGCCCATTGCGCTGTGAAAGTTTTGTAGATAGTTTTAAAAACACTGCCTCGTCGCTCCAGTGCTTGCACATACGACTGAGATCATAAGGTCCAGGATTAAAATCCTGGGTTGGAGGCTATGTTGGATTTCTCTAACTTTAATAGTCTAGTGGACATATCTAGGAGTGGCTCGTACCGTGCCTAGTGCATGGCAATAGGCTTACTCCTTATTCCCTAGTGGGACGCAAACGTAACTAGTGAAATGTGGTAATGTGCTACACTCCTCCGCCTACCTTATCAGCTATGAGGTTAGATGAAGTCCATATCAGCTCACGGAGGATTAAGTTTAATGTACAAACATTGTTTCACAAAACCTAGTGGTCCGTCTCTGTAATTGTTGTTAACAGTTTTCTGTATTCCTCGCATGTGACACTCTTATGTACCGTCCGTACCGCTGTGTGCAGTGTGATGGTCGATCTTGTAGGTGGCCGATGTTATACATACTTTATCTGCATGTCGTCGGACGCCTTGCGAAACAAATTTTGATACATACACTCAATCCTTAATTTATCCCCTTACAACTAGAATTTATACATTCCGCATCGGCCCTTCTATTTGTATACGGTAGCCATTTTGTGGTTTCTATTTACTGTTATTTATTCCACATAATTAGTTTCGAGTACCGCGGGTCCTGCGACGCGGGTCCTGCGATGCGGGTCCTGCGACGCGGGTCCTGCGACGAGGCTCCTGCGGGCGTCGGGAGAAAGAGAGCGAGACGTGCGCCACGGGCTCTCATGTGTCTCCAGAAACGTCTGCAAATAATGTTGTGGAATCCGCTGGATGCTTTGTGGTCGGAGCTGTTGGCGCGGAAGGACACATGCTCGTTTAGAAATATCTTTGTTTATGTTTCATCATATTAACGAAATCAACCAAAATATTTTACATTAGTGAAAAAATGATTTTTTATCATTTACATATAACATTACATGTATTTATCTGTAGTATTATGAAGCAGACACTACGGAATGAATATTTTATATCAGTCAAGGAAAATATAGTACTTATATCAGCGCATGACTGCGCTTAGCGGATGTAGTTAATTGAGGAGCAAGTGGATAAGAATACAGATTGATAGCGCCGTGGGCATCCGCGCGCGACACTAAGATCTCGAGCTGCTCATTCATATGGGACATACGGAGCGGAGCACGCGGCGGCCGGCGCCGACGGCGAGCGACAACTGACACACTTGTTGCGTTTACACGACTGTTGCGAGGACACGTACATTTATGTTCGAATCATTCTGTTTTCGCGGTACACTTAGCAGTAGTTACTATACCTATTTATACGTTTTGCCTATTGCTATTGGAATGGACAATTTTTGCACATTTATGTCACAGGCAATCTACGAAATAAAAATCATGAAATGGATGTACTAATTCATCGTTAGTGCATTCCAAAATAACTTACATAATTACATTAACATAACTTGTCGGATATCATGGTACGAGTAAGTGAGTTGCGGCCGCCGCGCCGTACGGTGTTGTGCTGCACTGCAACAATGGAGGATTATTCTAAGAGGTAAGACAATGCGAGCGATACATACTGCAGATATCATCATTCGTATTCCCGGTGCACATATTTTATGTACCCCGCAATTTTATTTTATGTACCGCGTACCTCGTTCTACTTAACTTGGTAATTTATATTAAATATTTATATCCTCATGAGGCACTAGTATAAGGTAGGTAAGGTACGTTCTGTGTAGTTAAATGGATAATTAATTTAGTTAAATGGATAATTTAGTTAAATGGATAATTAAAGATAGTGTAGTTAAATGGATAATTAATTTTCAATAGTCGATATGGAACCAGTAGCGAACTGGCCGCCGGCGCCGCTCTTATTATTGCGAGCGCGCTGCCACTTGCGCGGCGACACGGCGACTCGGCGACTCGGCGACGCGCGCGACCCTCGAGACGTCCTGATTCACACGAGCACGCCGGCGTTACGGTATGCGGGGTCGAACAACATCACCAGCTTAAGCTACAAATTGTTCGTTGTTATGCACCTGCCTGTTCCTACATATTATAACTGGCTCGTCGAAAATTTGTATGCAAACTAAATAAGGATAGCAAATGACATAATTATATTTACTGTCGTTAACTTTATTAATTTATATCTAATTACAGTCATATGAACAATTTCAGAGTTCATCGTATCATAGTTGCTATCCGGGACTCATAGAGGACGGAGTAATTTAAGAGTTATTCGCATTAAAGTTTCGAGCATTTTATCAAAAGGGCATGTACCTCCATATCAATTCTATACAAACGAGCCGGACACAAAAACCCTATTATGGCGCAAACATACAAACATGATCAATGTCGAGATCAATGGCGGTCGAACAGACGCATCTGTGTAGGCTCGCTTCTGTGTGAGAGCGGACGATTGATGGTTGTAGTGTACCTGTCCCGGGATCAAAGCCGCTGCGTACGAAACATTAGAGATTGGTGAAGTGGACGGCCGTTTGTGCCAGCTACCTTTGTGATTAATGATTTTGATTTCTCGTGAACAAGTAATATTAGCGACGGCGTGTGTGCGGTGTGCAAGGGTCAATGTCAACAGTATACGTATTTTAGATTTTTGTATATGCCTAGTGCTTTTGTTCATACGCCATTCGTCTATTTCATTCGAGTCAGTAAGGTGTATAGGGTAACTGTCCAGTTACTTTAATTAGGTACATTTGCAACAAGTACCTACTATCATAGTATCTGCAGCGTTTGTAGTAAATAACAGTTAGTAATCAAAGACTGTAGGTACAGGAGCCTGCTGTCAGACCTGGAGGTAAATCGGAAACTAATTCTGATTATTAACCACAATCGAATAATCCTCGTTTTTGAGTGCACAGTAGTATGGTATATATTAAACATAAGTAAGACACACGTAAATGGAATTATTAATATTTAGGGAAGGTACCAGAACATTCTTGCGCCAACAACATTTTGAACTCTACTACTCGTACTCGTATTTGAATTTGGGATTACAATTGTGAAGTCTGATGTCACCAAATGTTTCTATAAAATCTAAATAAGGATAACGAATTTAGGTTATTTTAAGCGTAAACTTTGGACCCACATCGAACACGTGTATGTACGGTCCTTGAGTTCTGACCTTTAAAGCCAAGGGCTTCATTTACATCTCTCGAGCAATGAGCCCGTGTACAGTATATAACCTGTCTTTGACATTTAAAGTAGATCAATGCAGCCGGTGAGTTCTGCATCGCTGCTCAAGCTCCTAGGGCCGGCAGTAAATCTGCGGTCGATAGGTTCTTACTTGGAGCCCTTTCAAACATAGCCATTTAGATAAACATGTTATTAATTTCTATAACCTTCCTGGCAGTGTAGGATAGTGCTATTGTAACTGGAACATATTATTCAACAGCTTTCTAAGGGATAAGGGCTGATTCGGTGAATATCACATTTATGGCATTTGGATTGGAAGGCAACCCAAGATGACCGGGGCTATTTTCAATCAGAGATATAAATCATAAGACTAATGCTCGATTTATAACACCGTAATGATGTATTGATACAGATAGTTCAGTAACATACAATTTTAGCGAACATACATTGTTTGTATTCGACAAATCTGAAATAAGTGATTCCACACATGAAGCCAAAATGCATGATCGGTGAGGTACACGAGCGAGTGCGGCGACGTGGGCGGCGCGCCTCCGTGCCGTCCAATTAACTCTTTAGCAACTTCATTTATCTAATCTGTCAGCTGAGGTAAGGGCAGACGAGCGGGAACCTCAGATTTAACCTCCTGTAATAACGTAACATCACGCCTGTGATCTCCGAAGAGATAAACATATTAATCGACCCTAAAATATCTCTATTACAGATATATGCCATGATGAATTATAATTAGGATTGTTGTTTTTTTTAGAGCTATAGACTTTTTTGTTGACTGCCTCGTTGTCCTATTGGTTGTATGCCGATCGAGAAATCCTGGGTTCAAATCCAATATTGCTTGACTTGGAATTTGAATCTGGGACCTTTGCAATCAACAGTGAAACGGAGTTAAGCTTGGTACGAAGCCGTTCAAGTTTCTCCAGTGGAGGGGACTAACTGGCAACAACATGTCGAGGGATTGCAATAAAGCAGAAAGCGCATTCAGCCTGAATCAAAGCAGTGGTAATAACAACATTTGCTTACACACATGACATATAGGTACATAATAGATTATATTACGTTTACATAAAAATGTAACTGTAATAGTTTCCAAGCCGCCCGTTTGCTCGTCCGTGCTGGCTGCGTCGGGTCCTGGGCCGCTAACCGGGATTGAGCTCGGAGCTCACGCATGATCCTGCGATAACGGAAGTTGTACGATGAGTCAAGAAAGCGTGTCGTATCGTCAGTGTTCGTTGAATTATACTCAGTAGGACTTTATTCTTACCCGTCACTAACATATTTTCGTGGTTTATTGATGTCCACACAATTACTGTACGTATGTTGACAAATATTTTCTCAATATTAAATTAATAAATTCTAGAGACGGATGCATCGGCTCTGAATCCTCTGGCCAATTATAATAAAACAAACAAGATTAAACAGGACTTGCGGCAAATTGCGGGCTAGTCCCAGACATTTCTTTATAAGAGACGAAGTTGGAACGCTTCGAGATAACAATAAGCATTGTAACAGTTCGGACATGTCGACGGAACGGCACTTGAAAGAATCACAATATACAATGGGGATGTTCATGGATGCAGGTGCCTACGAAGACGCCCACCTTGACCAAACAGGGCAGATAATATAAAATCAGTTATCTAAGTCACATCATATATTTTCACGTGAGTGCCTAGTTCGCGCACAAATACTAAGAAAGTTATTTGAGTTTGTTTCACAAAATTTTTGTATCTGAGGTTATTTTCAACGAAGAATCGTATTCATAACCGATTGAACTTCCCGACGGCCTAACTACTGAGGTCTGTTGGTGCGCTTTCGTTTCCTCTGGAACACTCGTAAATATATATACAATATATTTACTATAAAGGAATACTATTATTGCACATAAGTATTTCGTGCGTCCACAACAACTTTTAGATATATTTGTGTTAATCAAATAATCTTCCAAAGACAAGTTTTTTTGCGGTAAATTATTTTGTAATGTTTGAGAGTGATGTTGCGGTAGTTCGTGCGAATATATGCAGAGTTGAACAGGCTACGTATCCGCAACTAACAGAGAGCAGGGTACTCGAAGCATGGGCGCGCTGCGGCCGGCCCCGGCGAGCGGCGCGGCGAGCGGCGCGGCGAGCGGCGCGGGCCTACTTGCTGAGAGCAGCTTTGATGGATTAGATACAGTGCAGTCGACCCCGCCGGCCGCTAAACATTAGTGAAAACATCTTATGTGGATTATTATCATGCTTTATCTATTGTGTGTACCTTTATGTAAGTAATATTTATAATAATTATCAGATGTCCCCGACTTTCTTCGTTTAGTAATATAGTTGATTCCCGTACAACCTGTTATTACTTATTTTAATCTTGTAGGGGTTAATTTTAAAGAAATATTATAATCAGCCTGTGTAGTTTTCTATAGTTTATTTAATCCATAGTTTAGTTAATCTAACTTTTCTATTAAACATATGCTTAGATTCACGATTAGAATATGGTGAACCTATTGCCATATCGCGGGCACATGTCCAGACTCCGAGCCACTACTGGAAAATTTAGATTAGAAAAATTTTGAGGTGCCCGTTTTCAAGGGTAAAGACATTTCAACAAACAATTCGTAATTTAAATCTTATTTTATGTAATATTAGTGAAGTCAGGCTAACAGAACACTCGACACCTGCCTGTCATACTTAGTCACAGAGCCGAGGTGCCCTACCTGCCCGACGAGGAAGATCATGTTTGTCACTAGAGCCCGTTAGGCCGGCTGCGGTTATCAGAGCGCGGTGCGCGCCGCGTGAATCCTCGCGTCTCTGCGCATCTAACAATTATCTTGTGTAAATCATTTATTTTCCTCGTAGTATCCAAGCCCTCGCGCCGGCTGCCGTCCGTCGATGCCGCGGCCGTTGTTGCCGCACCACGGGATGTACACTGCGTTATCCACACACTTTTATTAATGTCACCTTATAATTTTCCGTTGTTTTGTATCCTGGGATGAATATATATATATTTCTAATTACGTTCATTTTAAAGATTAAATGCGACTTTCTGTAACAAGAAAACGGAGGCAGTGCAGTATGGAAAATACGAGCACAAATAAGCTAAACAACGTAACACGATGTCTGTAATCCCTGAAGAGGAAGGCAGAGGAGTGTAACATGCTCCCACGTTTCACCAGTTATGTTTATTTCCCACTGTGGAATAAGTATTGAGTCTATTGTCAAATTCGTGGCATATATCCAGACTGAGCCACTATTAGAAAATCTAAGTTACAAAAATTGTGCCCGACCCGGGATGTGAATCTAGAACCTCTCGTTCGGCAGTTACGCTTGCAATCGACGCGACGAGCGAGTGAGTAAACTAAATAATATATTAAAAATCAATAAAAGAAACCTGCGCTGTAAACAAGAACAAATGGCGAAGTACTTTTGAGGAAGGCGCTCCGATAAATAATTGGCCATACGAATAAACATTGTTTACTTTGCAAATAATATTGAAATGCAAGCCGGTACGCGCGGCCATGGTTGAGCGAATAAGAAATACATTTACAATAATTAGCATGATATTGTTGAGTTGAGTGATCGTTATTTACGATCATCATTATGCTTGAGTGGTAATTGCATTGCATATGCATTTGTAATCATTAGCTTGCCATTGCATTTACGACTGTGTCCCGACAAACATATTAATGACTACAGTACATTATTATTACAAAACCGCAAACATCCATCAATGGCTGCCTGATGGTGCATCTTATACGCAAAAAGCATGGGGACCGCTGCAGTCGAGACAAGTCGACCCCAGCGGCCC
>DWDV01001345.1:0-13485 GCA_018245615.1 Mimoniades ocyalus | reverse complement strand
GACTTCGAACCACTACTAGAAAATCTAAATTAGAAAATTTTTGTAGTGTTCGACCCGGGAATCAAACCCAGGACCTCCCGATCGGCAGTCGCACTTGCAACAAACGCGACCAACGAGGCAGTCAATATAACTGATGGACTATAATGCCTTTATAATGAGTCTTTAACTCTTAATATGTCTAGTTTGTATTCTAAAGCTTTTCCTAAGTTCTGGTATAGCTAAAAACAAGAATGGAAAAGAATAACATTTATAATATATATTATAATTATAAATAAAGAGAACCATGAATATAAGAAATTTAATTTGATATTTATTATTTCTCATAATAAACCCACCTCCTACTTTTATCGTGCATAATATACTTACGTTGATTAAGTTCATTTTTACAAAAAAAACTAATATACGAAAATCTAGATACGTAAAAACAGTTGCGAAAAATATGAAAATGAAAATATGTATTGTAAAAATATATACATATATGTGAATTTTTTTATTCTGAACGGGTGATGTTCTTAAATAACGTCAACACATACATTTTTGTGGCATTACAGAAAAATCTACATTAACGACTACAAACCGGTATACACTGTCAAAAGCAAGACGGGCCCATTCGTTACGGCTACAAGAAATATCATCCGTATGAAATTGCATCTCGAACCATATCAAATGAGCAATTATGTAAATGCGTACTTCTAAATTTTACGTTTCTACGTTTTTAAAGAAGTATTGATTTTATAATTATTGTGTTTGTAAATAATTGTAATATTAATTGGCATTGGCACCTTACGATTTTCAAAATAATGTTCTAAATACTATGTAATTTTGTTTTGATATGTCTCTTTATTTCTATCTAATACCGATTCGAAAAGCTTGCAAAAGGGAAAAGATAAACAGATACTCGTAGATCAATTTTCAAAATAGGTGAATTCAGTTTTTTTCTGGGTAAGCACCATTATCGCGCCTTTTTATGAGATAACCCAATCATTGTTTTATGAGTCAACCCTAACTCCAGTCCAAACAGTATGACTCAGACTTGAATAAAACATGTGCACGTACTCGTATATGTAGGTATTTTGAAATCGTCAATACGAAGCTAAATCACACGTTTCCTCAAGACTATTATGCGATGATTATAGCTTTGGCTTTCATTCCAATTAGCAAAGGCCTCTTTTAGTTTAACATTTAAATTATTTTATTAACTTAAACTAATTGATGAATTAAATATTCTCTTTTATGTTCTCCTCTGACACCCAAATCTGATAGTTCGCTTTGATTCCTTTCATTCCAAGGATGTGGTAGGAGAATTGACTTTATCTATAGAGGTTCTAACATAATAATTTGTCGTAACAATACGTTTACCTGATCTGAAGTGGGCCTGAACGGAATGGAGAATTGAATAATCTATAGGAATCTGGAAGAATTTTCAAGTTACTTTTTCCAAACAACCAACTTGATGTGAAAAAAAATATTACGAGAAGCGGACGGATGTGTAAACTAGATGTTATATCGTGCGTAAAATATTGAGGCAGGAACCTTAAAACTACAAATTTTGAAAGGAAAAAATACGACATAAAAACAAAAAAGAGAATAATTTGAGACTTTAATAAAAAACAACCAGCACTTGTACAATATTGTATGAAGGCTCTAATTACTAGCATCAGACACATAGTATGACGATTGAAGCTTAGAAGTCAGTAAAAAATATAGTCATCAACCAACCAAGACGAATAACGAGGCGGAGCAATAAAAAGACAAAGAAAATAAGATCATCTATAGTTATTTATTTCTTCAATAATAAGCTTTCATACCTATATTACATATTTCTTTAATTCTCAAACCCAAAATGGGTCACCATGCATGAAAATAATGTTTGCTTTTGTATTAAAAGTTATGACGCAACGCAAGTGCTTCCAGCTCTGTAGGTGAATTTAAACATCATCTGGCAGTTTTGGCACTTATGTAACTGACCTTTAGTGCTATCTACAGGTGAAAGAACCGTGTTCCCGAGGTCACGTTCCATTTCTGCTTTAGTTATTGTTAGTTAAACGGCGCGGCTTAGAAATCTTTTTGACGGACGAAATGAGTCCCAAGCTGAATGGATGTGGGCATTGTGGCGTAATGGTGGAGCAGTTGGTTGGCTTTACGATTTATATCCAGAGAGGAGCAACTCAAAACTTATCTGACGCCATAGATGGATGTACGAATAAATGGGTAACAACACTGACGTCAAGACAAAATTGACGAAATATCCACCAATTAAAGAAGACTTCCAATTTCATTACATCATCATGGATGACGTCTTTGTTGTTTTCTTGGCATAGAGAATTGTCTACATATTTTTTTAGGAGGAATTGACAGGAAATATAATTAATGGTTAATAAGTGTATTCTAAATTATATTAAGAAAATATACTATAAGTAATAAATAATATACCTATTATAATATACTATAAACTTCGATAGGCATTCGATACATGCATATGCATATACATAGCTTATTAGAGTTATTAGTGCTTAAATACTTAAAATTACTCAGATATTAATAATTTTAATTTTATCTTATGTATTTTAATTATTGATATTAATTTTTAATTAGTAATAACTTGATTTTTCTAAATGTGTTTTTAATTTTAATTTTATTTTAAATTTAATTTTTAACTTTAATCTTTTGTTTCTAATGTAACGTTTTAATTTAATTTAATTTATTTTACTATAATTTTTAATGATGTATGAATTGTTGATTTCTGTATTTATGATTCGTAGTGATTGAATTAAATGATTATTATTATTATTATTAAGATACATGGATCCCAGGAACAGTTATTGAAGCTTGTAAATAATACTCATAATGTTATATGAACTTCTTATGTATATGTAAAAATTTATTAGCTCGTGTTTTATAAACGCAAGTATGTACGTAATTTCAGTCTTTACAACCATCTTTTACGTGTGTTTGTAAATACTAATGTCCTTACCCATAAATAATTTACCTCTGACGGGTGATATTTTATTCTTGACGTTAATGGCAACTGTATAATGAACGCTTAGTGTCTACCAGTATCAGAATTTAATTTTTCAATTTTGCTTTGATTGCTATAAATTTGAGTTAAAGTATATTCTGCCCGGTGTATGGGAATAAGTTCATCACCTAGTGGGAAAATAACGTAAGTTGCGAGTCGTACGAGTAAGGATGTACTACTGTCTTCAACCTACCTCTTCGGGGATTACAGGCGTGTTGCTACATTAACACTACTTATTAAAATAAAATGCGCTTGTGTGATTATTAATATTTTCAGTAATATGAGTATACTCATCTAATCTTTTATGAGAGTACTACCTACTTTAGAAAATATCAGAGGGAAATATGTAACGTAACGTACCGGGTCTGGTAGTAACGTTATGTTGGTTTGAAAAAATGTGCATGTTTGAAAATTACATCTGACTTGCAAGACTCAATATGATTGCACTGCCAAAGCGATCACATTATACAACGATTTGGAAAAACACAAATGATTTTAATGATACTGAGTTTTGTTGCCAATTTTTTCATATTTCAGAGAATTCATAGAATCGCCTCAATCTTTGATACAAATTGATAATTCTTGGGGAGCTTTGGAAACAAATTATCTGTACAAATTAACATATTATCTGTAAATGATAAATTATGGTTGAAGAGTTCCTCGACACTTATAGTTATAATGGAACATTTATTGTTCATCCTTGTAGTTAAAATGTGTATTGAAGCATCATTGAAGATATAAATGTATTTTAATACCTCGGAAATGGTCAATATCATAATATGTGGTCATGACAGCCGGCGGCAGATTGTAGGCATTGCGCACAAAGGCCAACAGGTCAGTCAACTACAAGTTATTTTCTACGTATGACTAAAATTTATTATTTATTTTATCAATGACACAACATTTTATTTCGTAAATTGTTTATATTGAAGTCTAGTTCTCAATCAAGTGGTAGTATATTGGCTCAAATACGATTAATAATGGAACATTGGATTAACTTTGTCTTTATGATTAGGTATTAACATTTCGTGGAAGTGTATTTTATGTTAGTAATGACATAATTGAATATTTAGTCACCTTACATTTCCGTAGCATATAAGTAATGTAAACTTTTAAACTGTTAATATATTTTTGACAGTGTATTAATCGTGTGTCTTTCTAAACGAATTATAAGCATATTATAAGATTACAATGCCTTTTTTTTTAGATTGTAATATGTTTGAATATGTTATGTTTTAATAATAGTTTTTTATATATAGTACTAATTTGTTGTATAGATTCATATTTTACAGCACATTCATATTTTACAAGATAAAATGATATTTAAAAAAAAGTATGTTTTAAAGGAAAATTGCGCCACATGCTAACATCGTTTTAAAATAGAAGCTAATGAACAAAATTAACACATTAATTTAATTCATTGAATGTATAATACACTCTGTAAAACATAATGGAATGTTACTCGTATGTGGGCAACAGATTTGAATGAATTGGTGTGGAAAGTCCAGTTTAATAGAATAGTTTACCTTTACCTGTTAACTCTACTGATATTGAGCATTCGTGAGAAATTCACGAACATGAGCTTAGGAAATCTTTGTTTGTATCATCAATTTAATCTAGAGAGCGTCTGTGTTATTATAACCAGTTAATTTAAGATGCAGTTTTGCGGTGAACGAACGCGTGCGTAACTCGTTTAAATATTTATGGTCGCAATAAACAAAGGTGTCATTTAGGATAATGTTCTTTATTGCCTCATGGGCAATTTAATTTTTGGGTATATAATCTGACTTGTAACCGTAATAATGTACATTACTGGGATCGGCATGCCTAATATGGCGTCAGTGATTAAACGAACTAATGTGCAAATCTGTAATTTCCAACAATTACTTTATGCAGTTTATTTATTTGTACATTAAATGAATAAAGAAAAACGAATACATCATGTTACGCAGAGTCGTAAGTGTAGTACATACGATCTCAAAAGGCGTCTGAAGTCTGTCAACCCGCACTTGGCCAGCGTGGTATACTATGGCCTTAACCATCTCAATCTGAGAGGATACGATAAAAGGAAAAAAAAATTACCTGCACTGTGTAATATGTTCTAGATTGTTTTGAATATATTACACAGTGCAGGTAAATATTTTTTTTTCCTTTACGAAGTTTTTGGATCAGTTATGGGTATTATTGAAATTTTTCAACAAAAATACATTTTTGATGCAATGAACGTTGCAAGTGTGATGTAAGATTGTCAATTTTATTTGACCTATTTTAATATTTTCATGGCAATTTTCAAATGTTTGGATGAATATCTAAATGTCACAGCGGTACTTAAGGACATGTAAGTCTAATTATTGTACTGGGAATTTCTATTACAGTATTTACATGGTATAAGTACGCCATATGTAATTTCGACATATTTATCATTTGTAATGACAACTATATATAAAGTTATAATATGCAACTAAAAGATTTGTATTATTTCCTAAGTATTACTGTTTTACTTGTCGTGACCTTTGGAAAATTGGTACGATTCTTAAATGAATTTGAAAAACAGTTTACTTATCAAGAAAAAGCTTTGAAAAGTCGTAATTACTGGTAGGTACTATTTTTAGCGTCTAAATAAGAAATTTACATTAATTAGAATAATTTGCCAAGTTTACGCTTTGAATTCCTTCCGGCGAAAATTTGTGGCAAACGATTAGGGACAATGCGTTATGATGGCTAGCTACAATTTAGAAAATAAAAATATGCTATGTATAATATAACTAATGATGAATACCATCATTAGGTACCATTATTAAGCTGCAAAAATATATTCAGTGATACATGTACAATCTACATCAGTCATCTGCCTACCTCATCGGGGATAACAAGCGTGATGTTACGTTTTATGTACAATCTACATGTGTATAAGAAGTATGTATATATGTACTTAATTTTCATCGTGAAGTGTGTACGTACCGCAAGCTCTCTCCAACAGCCAGCGTTGACAATCGGGTATTAAGTAGGCCCGCATATAACGTAGATTATAGTGTGATACTAGAACAAATGACGTGAATATTGCTTCCACTTTTGTATTCTTACATACGCCTGCACAGCGAGCGTAATCCATAATTTTTACTGCGCCGTTTCCCTGCAAACACATTACGGCTGTGCTTATGTCTGCTATTAATTAATGGAATTTACATACAAGTTTTTGCCCATTTAAAGGGACCTTTGTGGGACGTAAATGCCATAGTGTTTTTGTTTCATCTGAGTTTTATATGTCTGTGGCTTATTCCTTCGTTACACGCATTACTGAATGCCTCGTTGGTCGTGTTGGTTGCAAGCGCGACTGCCGATCGGGAGGATCTAGGTTCAAATCCCGGGTCGGGCATTATGGATGTTTCTAATTTAGATTTTTTGGTTGTGGTTACAGGTATCACAGGCGTGATGTTACGTTTTACTCCCATTACTACACTAGTTTATAGGTGCAAAATTACAAGAGCTTAAAAATTACAAAATTTATTAATTTCGTCTGTAAATAGCAATTAATATCTAATAATTACTCGTATGAATCGAAATGCCCCAACAAATCTTTTCATTTAATGAGCTCCTTACAGAAATCGGGCATATATTGAATGACTGATTTTTCCAGTGAGAAACTTTCCTTTTGATATATTACATAAACGCGCTCGGTCGCGGCCGCCCTCAACTCATGTTCTGTGGAAGGCACAAAGCTGAAATTTGAGTCACGTAGTATGATCGTCGACCTTACCCATAATTTAAAAGTTCATAAATCTAATTTAAAAGGTTCTTGATTTATATGATTTGAAATATCACAAAATTTTCACTCTCTAATAAGCGAGTGCTCTGATCGACAATATGAGTCGTTAAATAGTAGATCATTACTAGCTCTATTACAACCATAATAATTAGCATTTGGTATAGAAAAAACAAGAACAATTTCAATATCGTTTTAGTTACGAAACTATATGATTGAAATATTTCATCCGATGTATTTGTTGGATGCATTGGCCTTTACAACGTTACCGTTTACATTGTAATGTATTAGCAATAATGATATTTATGGTGATCATTACAAACCTAATATATCACTATAATACATTATTGCTTTTATTATAATAGGTTCTATAAAACATAATTATATGATGCCTTGGCAAATTTATGGGTATGGTAGAAATAGAAAAGAAATAATTAAAGTATGTTGATATTGTTTTCAAAATAAATAACACTTATCAACAGTTTCATAATACATGCGGTGTCTTAGGTAATAATTAAACTGACACTCACTTTGACATAAGATCTGGATTTAACCCTAACATTGGCGAATGCTAGTCTTTTTCCGTTTCTTTTCGATTGCTTATAATTTACTCTTAGACTCAGAATCTTTATATTATGCTGTTCAATGATTACTTCAGTCAATTAGTGAGAACTTATAAAAAGTAAGTAAATATAAAGAGCAAATGATCATATTATGGTTTTAAGGGTTCACATTATGAAAGGAGAGCCGTATATAACAGTGGAACCATAAAACGGATGATAAACATGTTGATGTTAATGGGATTCAATTCATGACATTAATAAAAAAATGGAATTAAACATTTTTAATTAGAATTTGCCAAATTATAGTAATTTTCAATGGAAGTTTAAAACATTATTATTATACTGCATGTTTAAGGTCAATGGAAGTTTACTTAATTATTTATTTAATGCTAAAGCAAAATACTCATGT
Organism: Mimoniades ocyalus; assembly: GCA_018245615.1. Taxonomy (NCBI): domain Eukaryota; kingdom Metazoa; phylum Arthropoda; class Insecta; order Lepidoptera; family Hesperiidae; genus Mimoniades; species Mimoniades ocyalus. Next base: position 5,731 of record DWDV01001345.1, on the reverse strand, counting down.
TATTTTTTGTCACTAATTAAGATATCCAATTATCTCATTACGCTTGAACCTAGAATTAACCTCCTAGGGACAGTAATATTGTTCTTTGGCAATTCACATTTTATGAGCTCTGAACTTCGTAATTTTAAATATAATAATACGAGTATGTCTGGTGGCATAATACAATAAGACATAAAAATCAAAAAACACTTTTTATACAACGCGACTTGGGTAATCGTTTCTTTTTGTCATTGTAATAATAGACATTGAACTTTTTGTCTGTTTGTTTTGTGCAGTATCGTTCATCAAAGTCGTTACAAAACTGGCATGTATGATATGGTAGACGAGGATAACAATACTGAAATAAGTTATAACTACATACACCGTCTTATTCATACTCAGTGCTGAGCTGTACCGTCGAATAAAGAACCATGATGTAAATAATAAATGCTTTAACGTTTACTGATCTCTCTTGCGCCGGTAGCGACCTCTAGGCCGCACCAAATTCATATTAAGGCAAGAGAATACTTTACGCAGCGTATCCATGTCACAAACTCTGTTTAACGTTACGACCTTCGCGCTAAAACGAATGTAAAATGTAGGAAGTAATTACCGGATTTTGCGCTTTTTTAAGGAGTTTCGCCGTTTTCGTTCTATACTGCTGCATTTTATTCACGATCCACATTCAAACTGTTTTATTATTCCACTGTATTTGCCCATTGCTTTTCTCAGAATGAAGCAAGGACGACCACAGACAGAAACGCTGCCCAAGTGCGTATTGGCATAGCGAATCTTACGAAACGTATAGACTTATTTGCTAAATCAGTTTCACTGTTATACCAAGCCGTATTTCATTTTTTAAATACGCGTGACTTTGTATAGTGAGGAGTGTGTCCAGGGTAAAGCTCTAAATCTTAATAGTAAAAGGATTTTTAAAACCACAACGCAATTACTGCTTTTTACTACTATTTACATACCATTCATGATGATTTAATGTGTAGGTCTGCCCTCGCGCTACTTAAAGATCCTAGAGTCCAGTTACTCTCAAAGTAGCCATCCAGGATAATAATTAATTGATGTCCGAAATATTCCTTATCGTTCAAGAGCTATGAGCTGTCTGATTGCCATAGGACAGACTCTTGTTTACGATTAGCTTGATACATCTTGCACTTTAGAATTATTAAAATAACACAGTACAATGCAAGTCAATTAATTCATCCAACCAATAAACTTAAGGAAAGTTTAAGCAATGAATTATGCTTTGAACAACAAAAATTTATTGAAATTTCAAAGCAGTACTTTCAAGTTTTCCTTTGCTTCCTTATTCAAATGAGAATAATACAACAAGTAAGTTTACGAAAATGTTTAAATTTGAATTAAACATCCAGGTTTCTTTGATATTGGTTCATTTGTAGTGTATTATAATCATAACTAGACTGTTATACATAAATCTTTTAACATACATTAATATCGCTCACTCTTTCTATCCCTAATTCATTAATTGCTGTACCATCACTGCATACTGAGATTACCCACGATCGTAGGATTCTATCGATCGACAATCGATATGATCTATCGACGATCGATTTCGACCACTTTTAAATCACTCTTATATGTATATCAAATGATAATATTTCTTCTTCCTCCAGTCTTATTGCTATGTAAGCTCGTGTCCAATGAGTTAAGCAAAATAAAAAAATTGCACTCCGCGAGTGCTGGCAGAAGTGAAAACTTAAATATTAACGTTGTGCATTTTTGATATTTTGAAATGGTTAGGGAATAGTATTTCACGAATTGCTTTAATTATTAGTATAAAAGTAGTACCATTTATGTGGTAAAATACAATATTCATTCATTGCGCTATCGTACACAAACATGATAACCATCCGTCAATCGTCAACGTCCGTCTTACGAATTTTCGTTCAGGCCACGTGTCCTGACGCGAATTTAACATTTTTTACCCTTCACAAAAAGTGCACAACGCCGCTAAAGAAGTTTTCACTTCAAAAAAATCACTATAATTTATAATATATAATAATGTATAATCATGATTTATTTGCCAGTCCATGCAATGTTAATTGTTTATTACGACCCTTCTGGATTAACATAGGTCGTATGACACATGACATCATGTTGTAACCGTAATTGTCTTTCTTTATTTACTTATAATTTATGCAAAGAACTTATGTATTGTATGTAAATTCTATGTAACTTATGTATAATTAGACAGATTATTTGTAATTAGGCGTAAGACACGTGACAGAACATTGCAAGTCATGTAAACATACTCGTAGCAGCCACGCTCACAGGTAAGGAGTTTTATTCCCAAAACCTGTATATGTAAAAACTCTGTAACAATATTTTTACTGTTTTATTACTAGTTAAGGTATTAATCGCATTGTACACGGTATTATTCACTAAGAGATAACGACTTGAGATAATTTAGCAGTTTGCGGCATTTTGGAACAATTAACATTTATATACGCTATAATCATAACAGACTAAACTCCTACAGTATTTACTAAGGAACGTCTTAAAACGTACCTCGTTACGTTAGGTTACTTTAAATTTTATTTCCACGTGAATTAAAACTCGAAACATCAACAAGAAATACATTTTAATTTGCTTGTTTCGGTTCTATTCAACGTGTAGACGAATCGTATGCATGGTCGTTTCTGCTGTTATCAGACGCGACTCAGGGCTCAGAAACAACAAGGAAACTCATTATCGCCCGTTTACACTTGTTAGGTTAATCAGTCGACCGATCGCATATCATAGATATTATAAACACCCTTAGGGCCTATAAATAATGAAGTTAAAGTACCCCTGTCAAATATTATCGAGCTAAGGGTTAATCCCACTGCAAAATTCAAAGTGCTGTTAAGTACTCCGATTCGAAAGTAATTTCAAATTGTGTGATAATTATTTTCTGAGTAAGGCGAGATGTAAAGGCAGGATTATGGTTATGGCCCGTTTATTATGTACAAGTGTTGAAAAGCTCGCTGCTAGAGACTGAACTGTTACACCAATTTTAATAAGTACGACAACAATGAATTCTGATCTTAGCTACAGAACGTCACACTGAGGCCATCGAAGGTGCCAAATTGTAGTCATTTTGTGGTTACACCACCTGTCATGATTTTAAAGAGTTATTTTTATTAAGTTATTCAAACGTTAGTTTATCGAAAACGTCTAAGCAATAAGATTAATAAAAAAATATTTTAAGAAATGCAAAGGCCGCGAATGGAAAAGATGTAGGAAAATAAAAATATTTTTATTCGCTTCACAATTGTTTCTGCATATCGAGTTGATGTATGGAATTTGTTGATAATTATAAATAGTTATGCTACTGTTAAATACGAGTATGCGTTCCTCGAAATCTATTATTTCGCGCGAGCAACATTTGTCTGTCGACAATCTATATGCAATTTCGACGACTTTCTGAATGCTTTAAAACTTTATATTATTCTCTTAAAATATGCTCCGTAGTTGTTACGCATTTGATTAAAAATAAATAGTATTGTCTATAAATATAAAAACATTTAGCCAAAATGCTCTTCTTGGCAACTCGAGCTACGATAGTTGTGAAATTCTTGTTACTGGTATAACTAGAGAAATTGCCTGAATATATTGCCTTTTAAAGAATTTACAAACGGAATTGTAATATGTAATCTATCTACGTGCTTGTAATTATGTGAAAGTATGCTTGCCCATTTTTCCCGTTTTCGTTGATGAAATATGCGTGACATACAAAATGTGAATACAACAATCTTGCAGTGTTTATGTTGATGTCAATTCTAAATAATCTCATGTATGACATCGTTTACTCCCCGAGTCCCGAAAATCCTATTATCTTTAATAAATAGGCTCTTTATAAAAAGGATTTTTGTTAAACAATGTTTGACAGAGAAACAGATGACACAATTTAGATGAAACAATATAATAAGATAATAATAAATAAGTCAATCATACTTTTACTGTATGAAAATTTATTACAAATGAAAATAGGTGTTATTTCGGTAGAACATATTTCTTACGTACATATTCGCATTTTCCAAGCTAATGGTCACTTTTTAATGGAATTTATATCTTATTTTACTTATCAATGATGTGTCACGATGTATCAACTATAGGAACTTTTCTAATAAGTTCTTGTTTTATTTTATTTTATTTATTTAAATGCCTTGTTAGTCAAGCGGTTGCAAGTCTGACTATATTTTCCTGAAGTAGTAGACAGAAGAGTTTAGTACACTCCCAAGATATACTTCTCATGTTATACGTTCTACCATGGAATAGGGGGTGAGCCTATTGCCATATATCGAGCACAAATCCAGACTCCGAGTTACTTCCACAAATCAAAAGTTAAAAAAACCCTGTAGTACCTACCCGACACGGTGGTCGAACCTAGGACCTTTCTTCGGTCGACGCGCTTACAACCACTCGACCAAGTAGGTAGTAATTTCTTCTATTATATTATTAGATTGTTATTTTATCACATTAATATACTATTTTAATTTTAAAATACATACCAATTAGCAGGTATATTGTGGATCACTGTGATCTAGTCAATTATCGGGCTACTTCTTTAGACTCATTTTAAAACTCTTGAAAATCATGAGCTAAGTTTGAAGTTGTGTTTTTTTTGTAAACATAGATCTTATCACTGTTACCGCTTATTATATTTGAAATAAAAATGGAACATGTAACGAGATGTATCTGGGTTTCGAACAACAATTACCTTCTGACTTTCATATCGACCTCATTAAATTAATATTGGCCCAGTTGATATCCAAAATACCAAAAGTTATTTCCGTCACAATAGCAAGATTCCTGAGGTCACCTATTAAAGTTTGAACGGTTAGTGGCTTTTGATATAATCGAAGTAAATTTAAATTCACTTACTGTATATAAAGCACTTAATTTCGGCAATTAGACTTTAATCAAATTTGAAAGTTGTATAATTGTTGTCTATTCAAAGTTCTAGACCGCAGTCATATTTCAATGTGTGGCTTCATATACTATTTATAGAGGTACAAGCTTTATAGCCGGTGGGTGGCAGAATCTGTACACTTATTTGTATCGTGAAACAATTTTTATATTAAAACAATTTGTGATTTAGTTCGTAGAGTGTGGGTATCGCTCCTGGTATACACTCGATACGACCACCTCAAGTCGCAACAGCAACAGCATGGCAACACGTATGTTATAGCTTCGGACGGAATAGTCAATTATCCAGATAATTATTGATTGTACTATTCTTTTGTAATAGTCTTGTTCTTGATGGATTGTAAATGTCCATAGGCAGCAGCGCCCGCTTCTGATTGCTGTCTGCTCATTGGCTACTGTCTTCGCGTAAGAAGCATCGAAGTACCTATTATTTTTCAATTAATCTGATTAAAGTTTTATCTAATATCGAAATTGCAAGGTATTATAGAGATAATAACTTTATTAGCTAATCATATTCTCGTAGAAAAATCACCAGTCTGAGCTTTGGCTAATTATTGATAATGTTACCTACCTACAGTAGGTGGCCAAATTATTAGGGACACACAATTCTTTGTATTTTGAACTGCGAGTTTATAAGGTATTTTATATGAAACAGTGTGTGTTCGAGAAACTAAAACAAAAACTAGATAATAAAAAATATATTTATTAAAAAAAAAGTAACATCACGTCTATAATCCCCGAAGAGGTAGGCAGAGGAATGTAGAACACTCCCACGTTTCACCAGTTACTTTTAAGTCCCACGATG
>DWDV01001344.1:0-13485 GCA_018245615.1 Mimoniades ocyalus | reverse complement strand
TCAAACTCCGATATTGATATATTTAAAAATATCGATATATCGAAAATTCGATATTTAAAAAAATATCAACAGCCCTAATCTAATGTCAATGTCATCGTATTTAATTACTATTTTTATTTACAAAAGTTGTTTGATCCTATGAAGTATATTATGTGGAATAAAAAATCTAGAAATGAAATCAAGCTCAAGTATTGTACCTTGATTTTAGTCGAATATAACCTTCCGTGTCTAAAATTATTATATGATATATTACACTTATACATCGACTTTTTCGTAGTTATGAAAATTTTAAAATTCGTATGAATTCCGTCTCCATATTTTCTTAGTAAATGTTTGAGTGTTTAAGAAATTGTTTACCTTTATTTCATACAACATATAGAAAAATTATCTGTGGTGTAAAACTACCATGAGAATGACATATATCAACCTTAAAAAAAAACAACTCTTTTTGGCAGAACTGTCAATCCGAAAAGTATGTTATGGATTTTTCTATTTAAAATTATTAGTTGAATCCGAACATATTCTGTTGATTGAATATTGCAATTAGTTCAATTGTGATTAAAGTGAACATATTTGCTGTTTATTTTGAATCCTTTTGTTTAAGTGTTTATTATTTTCAGCATGGCTCCCCGGTTTGAGATCGCAGTTGGTCTGCGTAAAGGCCACAAAACTACAAAGATTTCCGCTGGCAAAAAAGGAATTGCAGACAAAACCGTCAAAATCAGGCCAGCGAGGCTAAAGGGGGTAAGTTTATTTTTTAATTGTGTTATTACAAACCATTTTCCAATATTCCTTAATGTTTCAATATCCAATGTTCATAGAAAATGCAAATGAAGGCGACTAAGAGATATTACGAAGCAAACACTACTCGTCCAAGTTAATTTAGAGAATATAAGTTGCATGAGCTGTGTAACATTTTAATTTTATTCAAAAAGCCATAAATTTTGTATGTGCTTGTGTAACTATATTTTTATATTCTGTTCAATAAACGGCCCTCATGTGCGGCTTTGTGATTAATTGAAATGATATATAGCCTGAAACTTAACTTTGCCTTTGACATAAATAAAAAGTTTGTCTATTAATATTTTCATTTCATTTTCGTCAAGCATATTTCTCCCGTTCGTTGGGCCAGAAATTAGTGAACATAAACACTTACTGCTGAAGTGAGTTTTAGGTTCAATTTCCACCAAATATGTAATGTATTTGTGATGAGTGATTTTGTTTGTTTTGTCTGGAGTGTAGAATAATTGATCATAAGTATGTATTTAGAATTGTATGTATATATAGGTATGTAAAGTTTATCAACATGGCACTCAACATGTCTTTTATTATTGCATTCAGTGTATTAATTTTACTATGTAAGTTATAATTTTCAATTTCAGCTTCAAACCAAGCACTCCAAGTTTGTGCGAGATTTGGTCCGTGAGGTTGTTGGCCATGCCCAGTATGAGAAGAGAGCTATGGAATTGCTGAAGGTGAATACCTCTTACATTTATTTATATTGCATTAAAATGACATATCACCTTAGTACAGATGTGCATCTGTGTGTTCCCAAAATTGCCTCCATATGAACATTAATGTGTAATTAATGAGTAACATACATAATGAAGGTTTTTTTATTGATTTAATAGCATTTCCTCATTAGTTTTGCCATGTGACTAATCACATACAACACACTTCTTAATTGTCCACTGTTATCATGGTCATCATACTATGGCTATTCTCTTAATACCATAGAATGGTTTGTTTTAAATATTTATATCCAGTAAAGTAATTAGAATTCTTTTGTATATATGTGTGTGTAGTGCAATTGTAGGAACATGCAAGACAAAACAAATGTTAACCTGTTTATTGTTAAATTTTAGTTTTTTAATAGTAATAGAACTTTGTAAAATTTAGATAAATTGACTGCCTTATTGGTTTAGTAGTTGCAAGTATAGTCAGTAGTCATTGTTCAAGAGGTCCTGGATATGATTTTTTGACTTGTAATTCCTAGTAGTAGCTCAGGAATCTGAATTTGTCCCTGATCTATAACAAAAAACTCAATTTTATAATAAAACATATAATATACCCTACTGAATCATGACAGTGTACTACACTCCTCTGCCTAATTCTTTGGAGAAATACAGGTGTGATGTTATATTGTTTGTAAAAGCTTCACTTGGCCAATGATGACATGTTGAAGACTATTACAGAACTGGTTGTTTTTTAGGTACCTTGAATCAATGTTTTATCCGTCTTTAGTTTACCTATTACAAATTACCTGCACACGTTTCAGAGTATAGATAATGGATTAGTTTTATGTTTTTATTTCTACATACAATTGCCTGCCGATAGGCTGACTCCCTATTCCATGGTGGGACATAAATGTAAGTGATGGAAAGTGGGAGTGTACTACACTATACTCCTGTTCCTCTATCTCTTTGGAAATCACTGATACAATGTTACATTTGCCTCACTTTATTTATTAGTTGCACTATTTTTTGTGATAAGATAATTTTAATATCTGACCGTAGCCTTTAGATATCAATGTTTACTTTCAAAAATAAAGAATAACAAATTAGCTTGCACATGAATATTTCCTATCTTCACGTCTAAGAGATATATGTAAAGATTGATATAGTAAATTTCTATTTCATAACTATCACAATTTATTATGTACCAATTTTTCTCTTAGGATGTGATCAATTTTCACACAAACTGTTACTCCCAAGCTTACCCTTGGGAATGCAATGTACAAAAGCTCAGTTCTTTAATCCAAAGGAATCTCTCTATCCAAATAACATGTATATTTATTAGTATAATATTTTTTGTATTTACCAATCATATCATTGTCTCATTGGTTAAAATAAATGAAAAGTATTACTGAACTCTACTTAGAATGATTCTTTGGAGTCCAATTAGTCATTTTAAGGTGCAACATTGTAACATCAATACTAAGTAAAGCTATAAGATGGTCAACACAATTTTCAGGTATCTAAGGATAAGCGTGCACTGAAGTTTTTGAAGCGCCGCCTGGGCACACACATCCGTGCCAAGAGGAAGCGTGAGGAGATGAGTAATGTCCTGACACAGATGAGGAAGGCCGCAGCGCAAGCTCACCATGCTCACCACTAAGTGTACAATAAATTATTAAAATCTATTTCATGTCTTATTCACTACCTCACTTTTTATTATACTATATTTTTCCAGTAGACATTGTAGATTTTTATTAATTTGTCTTAAATTATATCAGGCATTAGCAAGACTTATCACAGGGTATATTAAAGCTTATCAGAATGAAATTTAATTTACTCTTCATATATACGTGCAGTTTGTTGGTATGAGAGGTTTTTGCTGCTATCGAAATTGAAATTATGAATCTCCTGAAGTTACGCCTTCTCGACATCAAGACTTCCTAGGCGGTAATACTTGGAATATAACAGCTAGTTAGTTTCTACAACCAATTCGGTTCATCGCACGCTAAGGTTTATTGTATTATCAACAAAGTTTGCAAACTTCATATAGACGACAAAGTTTGAAACTAGGTAGCTTACTTGCGTTGGTCTTCCGATTCATAGACAAAGATGTGTAACAACGCAATCGTCCGAATACTAAATAGTCTCTGGTACTTTTGTATGAAGGGTCTATTATTATTAACATTCATTAGTAAGTTTAATATAAAACGAGTTGATCACACAAATATTTGTCCCAGCTGGGAACCGGACCCACAATTCTGCTAGACTGTACCACGGGACGAATGGCCAGTCAAAAGCCAAGTTGAATTTATATGAAGTATTGACTTTGTATCGGAATTTATTGTTAATGTGTAAATATATACAACACAAACCAAAATCACCATTGAATATCACTTATAACACGTATAGCGCATCCTCTAGAGTATTACAAAGTAATTTTTCATATTAAAATTGAGTTCAACTGTATCGTAAACCATGAATTATTATGAAACGATATATTTTGAAATTTACGTAATAAATGTAAACAAGTTGCGTAATATTGTTACAAACAAATGTCATAGGTACTGGCGAGTACAAAATTAATATATCTATATAATGTAATAACATTGGATACATTTTGTACAAAATATATTTTAACTGCGTCGATTTCTCGGGGGACTCAGGCAGAGTTCGGAGGCTATCTATTAGCGTCAAGTATATTAGCCAAATATTATATTGCGTAAAGTACTTGTTTTTGATATCTGTATAATATACATTACGTAAATATAACTTTGATGGAAGTAACTGGATGAGACTGCAATCGAGTCGAAAAGTCAACTTCATTTTGTCGATACAAAATGATTGCGTGATACATATTATTATACATAGATAGGTATACAGAACTTTATTATTATAACTACATATACAGATAACATACCTATATAGATGTTAGGTACATCTGAAACAACACAAAATAAGTTACTTTGAATTTTGCCGCATGGAATAGGTACTTACACAACTTTGTGTTGGGCAGCATTTCCTATATAGATGTCAATTTATATACACGTCAATGTTCAACGGGGTTCAATCAATCAATGGGTTTTAATTTAAATGCACCATATGTATGCAGTCCGCTTACAAATCTCGCTATAATAAAACACTGCGTGTTTATCGCAATCAACGTACTTAAACGTTACTTACTTAAAACGTTAGAATGCCCTCCTACACCTTTAATTGCTGCTCAAATAATAATTTACAACAAAAGTGTATTAAAACATTTTTCACTCCAAATTACATTAACAATATTTATTATTTGTAAAAAACTTAGTAATAAGCTATTTATTTTTGTGTACGGTTCTTTAAAAGTTGAGAGAGAGAATAGATAAGATGTTACAATGTTAGGTAATGAAACAAAACTATTAAAAACTATAGCTGTCTCACCCTCACGACTATTCAAACACATAAAACCACCTCTATCATCAACCTCTGCATCTTCTGATTTCTTCACCAAATAGTCATTTGGGAAGAACACGATAGCCAAGTGTGGGTTTTCAGACATCAAGACGCCTTAAAGTACATTATGGAATTTTTCGTACGTATAGTTTTCCGAACAAAATTAGTAAAGCCAGGTAGGCGTAGCAGGTCTTGAACTTTAGAACTCTAGAGTGGATGCTGAAATCTAAAATAAGCTACGACAGCTTACCACATTGTAAATAACGAAACATGAATATTTTACTAGCTGTTCAAATCTTCACAAATTTTTTCTTTTACTTATTCTTTATAGTAAAACTAGTTAGATCCGAACGTTGCCTGTATCAGAGACGTCTGGAATTGGTTAAACTGTTGTGAAATTTTACTTAATATCGGTCACAATTTTCCCGCGCTTTTTAAATAAGCTTCCATAAATTTCCGCTTATGTTACCCATTTATAACCATTTATCATCATCAACTAATAAGCATCTGACCGCCATGCGACTAAGTTTGAATAGACTACGATGATGTAACTCGTATCTGGAACGACGGTTACACAAATCTATGCAGCAAATTAAGATCATGTGATATAATTATAAGCGGCCATCTTAAGATTGTGATGCGATAGAACGCTCGGTCCAGGCTTCCACTCCGAAAACACCAATGCACCACATTTTTACCACGACGATATGAAAAGGATATAATAGGTAGGTAAGCACACGCATTGAAACAGTAGTCGAAACTAGCAACGCAACTGTAATTTCCCTGTCAGTAAGCCGAACTTCTAATCTGTTTGATACATGTAACAGATTGTTATGGGCTGCATTGACTGTTATCAGCTTACATAAATGTGCAACATCTATAATAATAAAGCAGATAAGCAATACACGTAACGTACGTACGCGTAATATGCGAAAAATTCCAAAAAAAACTTGCTTGCTAATCAACGTTGCTTTAAACAGAAGACGCATTGTTTGAAAGGCATTTTCCTATAAAACTGCTATGGGAGAAACGTGCTGCATCCCAGCGTTTAGTTCAATTTGTCATCTTTTATCACAATCAGTAACCTGATGTGTCGGAAGTGTGAAACTAAGAATGGGCATGTGATATCTGCTCTCACAGGTAAATCATCAGATTGATAGATACCGTTTGAAATTGTGTTGCAAAGAAAACTGATAAGAAAATCAGACTAAATTGAGAAAATTTTTATCTTTCTAGTGTAGGTGGGTAACAGTAAACTAATAAAGTAAGAAACGTTGGTAGTAATAATTTCAGTATAGTTGACAACAATCAAATTTATTTTTGTCCTTGATCTGATGTCCGGTTATATCAGTCAATTGCTTCTGCGAAGTTATATCGTTCCTTAGTATTCTTATGTAACCTACTCATTTATACCATCATTGTAAAATATTTCAATAGCAATGACGAACTTTGATTTGGATCCCAAGAAACGTATGTCATTGTCCTGTCCTAATCACAATTTCTGTCTTCTATAAATTGATTGTAGTTCCTCTATTTCAAACATTTATAAGTGTAGATTCATGGAAAAACCTTTTAACAGAAAATAATAATCTGGAGACAACTCACATCCTGCCCGAGGCAATATCAAACTAGGTAATTGGTACCCTAAATCATATTGTGACCAGACAGGTGATAAACATATGTATATGTGTAAACTTCAACAACATACTTACTTAGATAGATAACATTGTAGACAGAATACATACTCGTACTCATTCGTGACTCGTACTCAAATATTAATCTTGCGTGGGAATCGAATATACCATCGCTGGCACAGTACTCAGTACCACCTACGCTTATACCACGAAATCACACAAAATTGAAATCATCAACTAAAAGCGCTACCCGGCGCTGCTGGTGTCTTCGTTCGAGATAGTATTGCCAAAGCGCCTTAGTGACAACTCTTCTGCATCAACCCGCAACGGACGGGCGACACATTATTTAGTAGGTACCCACCAGCAGTGAAACAAATTTCGTTTTAGTAACCTTCACCTAGTTGTAGCAGTATTAACACGCAATGTACTTCAAGAACAGACACCATCTCTAATCGAAGAATAAATAAAATAGCAATGGATTCTCGCTATGGCTATAAAGCAGCAGTCTATAGTAAAATTGAGATCTGTTGATTTGCCTTAACCCAGCAATGAGTAGACTTTATCAAGGTAAAGAAAAAGTTTAAGGAAACTAGGTAAACGAAATTTTTTCTGCTCATTTAATATGCAGCGCTTCATTTAACAATAGAAACAACTTTAAAATTTGTCACAAATGGACTTCGATGATTTTCGGGTCTCAGCCCTCTTGAATCCTTTGCCAGCAGCATTGATACCAGTGGTTTTGCACTGGATACAGGCAATAGCTCAGTTCTTGAAGAAGCAAGCCATGAGCTACTTCGACCAGTGGGCGAGACCAATCCTTACAGGATTACCATGACGCATAATAAAATACATTGACGATGACAACACTGGAGAACAGGCCCCCTCCGGAGGATTAGTCACTCTCTCAAACACTACCCAGCAATCACAATTACTACACAAACACCATCCCTGCCGGCGAGGACGAAGACACCGTGTTCCACATGACAGACGTACAGAGTCCCCACACGAATAACCATCTCAGCCCGTCGTTCCTTAAAAAACACACACCATGTCGATCCCTTCCTAGGTCAGTTTCACAGAAGGCACCCACGAATGGGTTGTATAGCCCCATCCCTCTCTCTCCCCGGGCGCAGATCGAAATTCAGTCCGATATTGAACCTCAACTCCACCCCTCTCTCGTGTGATTCCGGGCGGAGCCATTTGGACTCGCCACACAGAAAAAAAGTGGTTTATAATTCAGGCTCCAACTGCGAGGGTATTGGGTTTAAAACCTGACGTCTTTACAGAATTGTATGCGTTTTAAAATTAAATTTCCTATAGTATATAAACTAAATTTTGATTTGATTTCGATTATTAACTAACTACTAACCTAACCAAAACCCATAATAAAATTACAAACTTCTAAATGCTTAGATAAAAAGATACTTGCCTACCACCTAAAAGTAAAATCGTCAGCATGCTGTCAAGTAAACAAGAGACGGTTGTTTTTGATGAGATAGTATAGACGCGCCCACAAAACAAACATCTTTGCATCTCGGACGCTGCCTGACCCGAGGTCAATCGGGTTTGATAGCAACATGATGTAAAAAATAGATTTATGATGTCAAACAATAATACTTAGCATATTGATAAATACTATTGCTTTCGAACTAAACTCACATCAAATGTTTGTTAATGATACCTGAAGCAGGAGCTATACCTGAAGAAGCCATAGAAACGCTGACAAGAGAATATTATTGATCGTCTGAAAATACAACAATTCTATCCAGAACTTGTTCTATGGTTCAGAGTTGTATCTAATCTTTCCATACTTTTACTTAAAGATATAACGCTACTCAACGCGATTGGACATTCAAGATGCCTAGTGACCTAGAAATTAATAGGATATTTTCTTTCGCTACGTATGCTTAGTACGTAATATGTCACACGCTCGTGCTCAGTAAAATAGCCGTAAACCGAAATCAAGAATTATCTAATTTGAAGGTTTCCACAACATTGCCAAAATTTTTTTGTTGATATAAAAACTATATGAATGACGTTCCCTGTTTATTTAAAGGTCGATGTTATAGGACGCCTGAGACTGATGTTTTGAGGCAATCAAAGAAAATAAACGTTCTTATCAAAAAGAGAAAAAACACTGTTAAAAGTGTTTTTATTCATTTCTTAGTAATTAAAACCAAATATACATCATTATTATCTGTAGTTTTAACAAAAATCTCTTTATAATTTGCCTAAAATATATTCTAATATGCCAATGTAGAATGAAACTCGCAAGTAGGCTCTGGAATACATCATACAAAGTGAATTGCATCAGATTTAAATATTTCTTATATGTATATAAAATTATTTAGCATTTCCAAATTTTAATAAATATATACACTGGTAAAGGCCACTTTAACATTTTCAAAATTGCTTCCAAAGCTTATATTTTAGTAGAAACATTTTCAATATAATCTATACCTAATATGTTATAACAGATTAAAAACACTAATCGTTAAAATTGGACAATATAACACATGTCTTTTAAAATATAATGATAAATGAAAAGTATCATATAACATTAGTAAACAAACTCTTATATCATTTAAATGCAAATTAAAATTTATAAACTCTATGGCATCATGGAATGATTCTATAAACTACACTACATAATATTGTCATGACCATAGCTAAGGAATTTAAATTTTGATATTTCAATGATAAAATAGCTTTTTCGCTGAGTAAATTCATGAGAACGAAAAAATACAACTGAGATGCACAACTGAAGCATAACACATGTATACATAAAATACATGGACTGGTGTCTAGTAAACCAGATATTAAAATTTATATATAGATTAACAAACTAACTCCTTAAAATCACCTTGAAAACATGTACTAAATAAAGGTTGTTCACTACAATTAATAGTTTCAAAAAATTTGAACTATAAGAATTAAATACATTAACACACAGACATACGGAACTAATTAATTTCAAATATACCCAGATGTTAAGACATAATTTCATTTACTTGTCTCATGGAACAGCTCATTTGCTTAAGCATATTCATAGACAAAAGCTTGAAATAGCCAAATTATGCCAATGAAAGGCATCTAAATAATTGAAGTAGGTATCATAACTTCTTAATCCTGGTTTGTTAACAAATGTGCAAAAATTAATGACAACAAATGTTGGTATTCATTTTGTACCAACTGCTATCTCACCTTTCATACTAGAAAAATAATGCAAGCATTGATATATATCAACATCAAATTTCTGGTTATATAAAATTTGTAATCTTCAACCCTGTGGTCTTCCACATGGGTGATGCAGGTGGAACTTTCTGTTATAGAAGTCTTATTTTAAACTTACTCGGGGACATAACTAGAGCTATTTATTGGGTATCCAACAGTCCTCCTATAACATAATAGAGAATAGCAATATCACTTTCTCAGTATAAATGGGTAGTACAGTATCAAATAGTAAGCATGCCTAGATTTTACAGACATATTTTCTAAAGCAATTATACAGGTGACATTGGAGACCATATCCTAAATATAAGTAAAATGAAAGGATATTAAGCTAATATGGAACATTTGAAAATAGGTACGAAACAGATTCTCCGTTATGTGTTCTTCGGACAGCCTCTGCTAACATCATGGATACATCGATACACTGTATCTTAGGGCACTCCTGCATGTACCTCTCTTATGGGATTGTATTTGTTACAACAACAGCTTCTAAGCATGCATTATTGATCCTTGATATAGCTGGCCCGGAGAAAATTCCATGAGTAAGTATTGCATACACTTTAGTCGCTCCAGCTTCTATTAACTTCTCTGCTGCATGACAAATTGTTCCACAGGTGTCGGCCATATCATCAACCAGAATGGCAGTACGGTCTTTGACATCACCAACTAGAACCATAGAAGCAACTTCATTCGCTTTTTTACGTTCCTTGTGAATGAGAGCGAATTCCACATTCAAACGATCAGCGATCGATGTCACTCTTTTAGCACCGCCAGCGTCTGGTGATACGACAATGCTCGTTTTCCAATCAGGAATGTTCTCCTTGATCCATTTGAGGACAGCTGGTTCTGCGAAAAGGTTGTCAACGGGGATATCGAAAAAGCCCTGTATTTGGGATGCGTGGAGGTCCATAGTTATAATGTGATCAGCGCCCGATACGGAGAGGATATTCGCAACGAGTTTAGCGGTGATGGGCGCTCGGCTTTTGTCTTTTTTGTCTTGCCTCGCATACGGGAAGCAAGGGATGACTGCGGTTACGCGGGAAGCCGATGCTATTTTACACGCGTTAATCATTATGAGAAGCTCCATGAGATTGTCGTTGATCTCTCCGCTTCCGCTTTGCACGATGTAAACATCCTCACCGCGGACCGACTCGCCGATCTCTACACACGTTTCCATGTTGCTAAATTTCTTGGTTACAACTTTACCGAGATCGATTCCGAGGCGATCCACGATCTTTTGCGCCAAATCCGGGTGCGAACTGCCACTGAAAACCTTGATGTTCGGCATTCTGGTAGTTAGAGGTAACGCGAGATTATCTAATTTATTCACTACTTTTTCTAAGGATATAGTTGATTTCATCAGCACCGGAGAGAAATGACCTCCGGTCCGTCGGCCGCGGTATGTGTGACAAGTATAAAATGTTGAACTATTTATACGTCTCTTATTAATGTTATTAATGATAAGAGTTAAATACTTGTGGCAATGTGGGGACGCGCGCTGTGCCGCAAATACGCCACAGTCCACACGCGCTCGCCTCGCACGCACGTTTTTATTTTATTCAATGAATTGTCAAGATGAACGAAAACTGCAAGGGCAAATAGCGGTGTGACCAGTTTTTTTTGTTCGAATAATTTGTAACTTGATCGATCATCGATCATGAGTCTTTATGCTTAAAAAATATTGAATTATGGAAATTCTTTGTAAAGTTAATAATTTGTAATTTGATCGATCATGAGTCTTTATACTTAAAAATGGTGAATTTCGGAAATTCTTCGTAATATTTTTTTTGAATAATAATATATGGTAATAATTTAATATTATTATATGTACAGTATTTATTGTTAATAATAATACAATCGGTTAAGATCATCTTAATTATTTGTCACGACACTCGTGACGCCTTAAGCCATTACATAGTTTCAAACTGTCTGTCTACTTCTAGTGACGATTGAAGAAAAATAATACATAATCGCATTCGTATTTTAGTTTTCATTACATAAAATCACCATATAGAATTAATTTTTTTTGCAAATTCTTTTTATTGCTTCATAACTGCTCTGTTGATTATTATCAATTATCAGAGATGGTAAAGCAGTTTATTTTCTTTTAAATAATTCTGTAACTTCAAAGAAAAAGTAACTGATTGGCGTCAAACCTTAAGTTTTGTTTCTAAACGAGGTAGACAGTTTAGATGGATTTTACAGAGTAAACTGGAAGTGTATTAATTATGCTATATACTTTATTTACATACTTTGGTATAATATGTACAATATTATACTAAATTGTCATTTGTATACCGTTTTTATACACTGTGCAGATTAAACAGCTTTACGTTTGTGTACATGTAGATTATTTACGACTGAGCAATAGTTGCAATAACTTACGACTCAATGTTTAATGCACAGTTTATTTTCTACCAAATCAATGATGTCCAAGTTATTACTATTTAACACTTGTTTATTTTATCTATGGCTGACGTCAACTGTTAAAATTGTGTTGATATACTTGATGTTAGATTTATGACATCTGTGACGTTACTTAAATGTCATCCAATGTTTTGGACAATCGAATGCCTTCTGTAGGCTTCTGTGTTTTCGTTATTTATCTTCCATGCCATTCCTAAACGTGTTTTTTTTTTCCAATTATTATATATTATAGTGTATTGTATTGTGATATAAATACCATGTGAATCTGAGTAATGGAATAATTTCGTTGATAAAGTATTTTAATAATACGAGAGTAAAAACTGTAATGGAAATGGCGGGAGTTGAAGATGGTGCAAGTTCCACGAAAATCAAGCTACTTCGTTGCATGGAATGGCTTCAAAAACAGAACGAACTGGTGCCGAAAAAGCTGTCGTTGCAGAGCCAAAATGATATCCAGTTTATTATAGAGTGCAATGCCCAACGGAGGAACTTTCTGCTGTCTGTACCGGAAGATGACACAAGTGTGCCCGCGGCTGTGGACGAAGTCCCTGTGAAACCTCTGAAAGTGGTGTGTATCTTAATATAATATAATTAAATAGACTGGAAAAGGTTGTCAAAAGTTGCAAAAGCGAATGTTTAAAATAACTTACACTAACTTAACTTACATCTCGACAATTGAGTGTTGCAAGAGCGACTGCTGACCTCTAGTTTCAATTCCCAGGTCGGGTATTATTGCTCTTTTACTAACTTAGATTTTCTTACGAATTTCCTAACAATCACTCTGTGTAGATTTGTGGCCGGTGTAAGGCAATAGACTCATCCCATATTCCATAGTAGGATGTTAACTGTTGAAACATGGGAGGGTACTACACTTCTCTGGTTACCTGTTTGGGGATAACAGATGTGATGTTATATCTATATAACATCACATATAACTTTAAAATAAATAATTTGTTCATTGGTAAATAAATTTAGACTCTTACTCAACTTCGTCTGTTTCTATGTATTATCTTCCCATTCAGTACGTTTATGGCTTAACCAATGTTATTGTACAGACATGTGTAGGTACAGGTAATCATTGTATCTGTATCTAAAGTTGTAAAACCCTCAGATGCTAATGTAACAACCATATTTGAAAATACTGCCAAATGCATGGCATTCCCGTTGAAGCATGGAACCAACCTGAAAAATTTGGTAAGGTTGTTTCGGTGACCTCTGATTCAAGATCTGATGTTGTATTGCATATGTTGATAAATTAATAAACATAACAAAAAAAAATGTAGTATCACACCTGTAGTTCCAGA
>DWDV01001343.1:0-13486 GCA_018245615.1 Mimoniades ocyalus | reverse complement strand
AATGACTTTGTAATTTGTTAACTTTGCTTTCTAATTTGGTTCCCAAAACCGACTAAGAAGTATCTTTATGACTTTTTTAATATGGATCGAATTGGTCCAATAAAATGCAGGTGTGTGGCCTCCCTACTATTACCCGTACATGTTTAATAGAATATTTATACGCAAGGGAACGGAATGTAATGGGAAAAAGACTGTATCTGTATCTACACCAGGCTTTTAATACTTGCCGTGAGAATTACGTACCTAAGTGTAGTATTTTTTTCATGTAACTGATATGTTATTAAATTGGCCATATAAAACACTGCATTTTTAGATAAATTAAAATGTTCAGATGGAACAGAACATGTCGATGGAAAATATAACAAATATTACGGTAATAAAATTTTAAATTCAGTAAGTGGTTTGGGATAGACATACGAGTATGTACATATGGGTATTTAGATAAGAATTTTAATATTATCCAGATATCAGAGCCGTAGTCCAACGATCCTTGCAGATTAATGATAATCAAATATAATAATATAAGGAATAATAATAATAATTACAGTTCATTACACATGTACTAGTGCAACCATGATTTCGCGAAAATTATGGATACCGCCAGTGTTAAAAAATTACGTTATAATAATGTATTAATATTGAATTACATATATTAGTTTGTTTGATTAGCAATAATTATGTTGGTAATAAAAAGTTTATAGGACACGCAATGTACCTATAACAGATAATGTAAATAAGCAATTTATACGTAAACACAGCATGTGTTTTAATAACATTAACATAATATCTAAACCGTTTTATATAATTAATGTAAATATAATTAACTAAGCTATGCATAAACTATTCAGTTTTTTAATTTTGGATTCCGAGTAGCAAGAGCTTTCCCAACTGCTGGAGATAAATTTAAATCAACGAAATATACATAACAGGAGTACTCTTATACGTCGATGGGGGCAGTGATTCTTAAACGTGAAATTACTTACACGAACCTTTAACACGTATCATTATTATTATCAACAACCATTTTATTGTTCCACTGTTGGACGTCGATCTCATCTCCTAATAAGGAGACGCCAGAGAGAGATCACGCGTTTGAATGAACATTATTAAGTACTGTTAGTTGCGTACAGTTTGGCACGGTGTTTTTTTTTTACCCTAAAAGCGAGTGATATTCAATTTTGAAATGCACCTATACCTGCAATAGTGCGCTTAAAGCTGCGTGCCAGTATTCGAACGCCAGATCCCCGAGGTTGGGTGTTGAAAGCCAAATACTAAGCTATCATTTCTCGTTTGCTTTATCTATAATATTAAAAGCCGCACTCCGTAAATCCTTCTGTTATCTCGACAAACATTGGCGGATAACCGTGAGCTCATATTTCAACAATCATTAGACTACTCGGTGAAAAGTAGAAACACCAATAGGCATCTAATAGCTCCGGCTGAATAGCGGGCATCCCCGAATGGCTGTTGAAGCACGGTCGAACGAACAAACTCAATCCCTAAATGCCGGTTGTATGGTGCATTCGGTCTACAATGACCTAACGGTACCGTAATGGGGATGTGTGTTGTTGGAAAAGTGACATTGTTATACGAAGCTGTTTGTAGTTATATCTAAACATAAGAGTCATTTAATTGATTACAGAGTCTATTTGTTATCATTACGTGATATCCTTAATTTGAATTTGTTGGTTATTAGATTTTGTATTACGGTGGCAAGTTTCTTCTAAAGATGCGAGCAAGGTGTTAGCAAGGATTGTTAATGCTACGTAGCAAATATAAAGCAAAATTTTCCTGTCTGAAATATAAACTTACAGAAATGTTATTCTCTAGTTACGATATCACTAAACAAAATAGGAACAGTTTTATATGTGGAGGGTATTTGCATGAAATGTAAGACAGTTTAAGTTGTAAACACAAAGCACAGCCAACCATTCCTTTGTATCGTCAATTTTTGTCTATTTGTATAGAATTCGACAGCTCATTATACCGATCTTAGAAGTCCTAATTAAAATTTTGATAGATTCGGTGAAAGCTTTTACGGTGGTGATTGAAAAAATAAAATAAAAAGTGGATACAATTTCAAAGACAAATACGTCATTATTTCCAAACCCGCGACATCAAAGAAAAAATGTCAATGCCGACAGATCTTCTTTTATAATATCTCTTATGATGGGGCTGTTGAAAAAATATCCGAAATTAATTTTCTCGATTCATTCCCTCACAAAAGAATAGTGTGGGGTATTTTCTTAATGATATTAAAATACGTCGATAAATGTGCTGTCTATATTACTTGGTATTGATAAGTTCAAATGCATAAAAAGTTTTACGCATTCTAATTGATTTCATACGACGTACATTCGTATTACATATTTTACGATATGAAATAGTCTGAATATCATAAAATACAACACGTGGATTTTAAACAGTTAAATTGTTAATAACGCCCACTTTAAATAGATCAAATACAATATGACTTTTCCGAATCAAAACCAAATGCGAGGATATCTTTTGACAGCTTTTACATCATTTTCCAGTTACTTTCCAAACTTTATATACTCTACGTTTATTATCCGCTGAAATAAAAATGATTGAGAGTATTGAAAATATTTATGAAAGTTTGGAATATGTTGTATATTCATATTATCGATATAAAAGTATAATACAGACATCCCTAGCAAAGGGGCCATCTCTTTGATAGACTTCGTACAATAATTTATGCAAGTGGTCAACGAGGGGATTTAATCTTTAAGTAATTTCCTCCATACAAATGGATAGGTTTTTGAATCGAATGAAAAGGGAAACTATAAGATAACGTCGAGTGCGTTTCAAATTAATGAGTTCATCACTTTTAATGTAAGTATTGGTACTTTCGTTTGCAATATTGAAATTTGGGCCAATGAGCTTTTTTATTATTTGCAATAGATCACTCGTAATTTCTATAAAATTTTGTAATGAGGATGGTTGAAACAGTAGTGTTACAATAATAATAGATAGATAAATCGGGTTTCAATCTTCTACCCTGTGTATATAGACACGATTCTTCAAACTTTATGTCACTTCTGACTTTAAAATGGTATATGCCTATTTGAATATTAATAATGAAAATTAAAGATTAAAAGTGAATGAGAACATCGTGCAGACACTGCACACCCTCAATTTCTCTACATTGTTTTTTACCGAGTTCCCATTCTGAGAAGAGAGTGACTAGTGTCCAACAGTAATAACGCTAAAAAGGATTCACAACGTTCATGGTTTACATATGTTTTAAAAAAAGCCCAACTCTGCAAATATCAGTTTCATTTACGATTTGCAGGCTTAATTTACGAATCATTATAAAATATTTTTTTTTCTTTATTGACAATACTTTATATATGAAATATAGACAATAAATCCTCGTAAATTGTTGTTCTTGTCAATAGTCTTTAAATGTACACGTAGGTATATAAAATACACATCTACTGTAATGTTTGAAATAATTTACTGAAAATGGAATGTAGCATTAAATCTCTCCATTTAAAATTTCGCATTTCAATTCGACTCCAAAATTTGAATAAACAGAGAACAAAGTAGCGCGACTCGCGATTGGTTGACAGAGAACAAATAAATATGGCTGCCTAATTTGCAAAAGCTACTTATCGGTACAATCAACATCAAAATACGTATTCGAACGCCTTTGATTCACGAAACGATTATGTACCGTACCCTAATAAAGTCGCCATTTTATTTTGATCTTCAATTCCCCGCGTGAATTCTAATTTCGAACGAAATTCGCGCGGGAATTGTTGGTTCTACGTGAATAGAACGAAACTTCGGAGGCCTAAGTTAAATGAGCGTCTTTAAATTCAAAACAAGCAGAGAAATGTAAACAGACAATCAGTAGCGATTTTAAAGATGAAATTGGAATTCACAAGCAAGGGCGCGATCGGAGAGAGAGGTAATTTGACAAATACTTTGACTCGAGGCTTCTTTAGAGAAGATTTACGTTCGAAATTCGAATTTTGAACAGTGCCAAACTGAGCTGCGTTTTATGTAAGTCTTCGCCTTTGGCTTGTAATTGATGGAGAAAACATACAGTTTATTTTGTAAGGGCTTGTTTGTACTATGGTCTGTATGGATGTGCATTCAAAGTTTTATCAAGGTTCCATTTTTATTAGTTCAAGCATTCCCATTTTATGAGAATTATACAATTTTCACATTTTACTTTTAACGATTCCTCCAAGAAATATATATGTATGTATACCGCAATATAGGTATCTAAACATCATAACTTCTTTACGATGACAACAAATTTTTTTATTTCCAATGTTAAGCTGTCTGAATTATCGATTAATATTTTTATAATAATATATAATTACATCCAATGACTTTTGAGATTATATATTTGCTGTATGTTTAATTTCCCGCCCATTCTGTAATCATTTACAGTTTCCGGTTCCACAGATACGTAAATGCAAGAATCGGCGGCAAACAACGCACCCCGAACGCTTTGAGAGTTGCAAATGTAATCTGTTTTGTTAATTCTAAAACGTTTGTCGGCGTTTTTCATCTAAACCGGTAGGTACTTAGTTCTGTTTGCTCCGACCCGGGACGATTATGGAGCGTTGTTTTTAGCAAGGGAATTAGATGATACAGCGTTAAAATAAGTTAAACAGCGTTGCTTTGACATTTTGTAGTATCTCCATGGGAGACATGGAATATTATTACTGAATATTGCTGTATTCCTTCAACTTGTATAATATAGATTGATTGTTTTACGAATACCTACCTATTCAAATAGGATGTTGGTTAGAATTGATTAACGAAATTGTTCATATTTTTCTAATCTTTGTTTAAGTATTAAGGGAATATAATGAAAAAATTACAGAACAATTATTTTTGAAAAAAGAAATGTTGATTCGTTCAATATGGAAAATTATCGTGCGTCGTTTTCGCAAGGTTTAATTAACTTTCCGATACAGTACATATATATCCATACTTAGCATATACATATATGTTGCTACTGTAATAATAGGAAATCATGGAAATAATTTTATTATAGGTAAAGAAATTATTTAAATTAATTGATAAGCCACACACTTTAATACAAAACACTTTCAAATTTAATAAATCAATTACACAAATTAATAATATAAAATATGAGTATGTAAGTAATATCACGCCTGTAATCCTCGAAGAGGTAGGCAGAGGAATGTAGAACACTCCCACGTTTCGCCAGTTACGTTTAAGCATATAAAAATATGAAAACTCGAATAACTCGAAATGTCGAACATCGAAAAGTTTAATTAAGATTGTATCAATACAGTGCATACTAATTGTGTTCTGCCTGCCCCGTGAGGGACATTCCGTGAAGACGTGTATGTCTGTACATACAAATTATAATGTAATCTACACATGGTTATACACTTGTAAGGTGCAGTCAAATGAATAACTAATTCACCTTGCCTTCATACGGATAGACTCGGCAAAACACGAGCGAGCTACCCAAACAAGCATTATGATTTGGCAACGTATTACGCCATTATGTGCCAAGGGATGCCTTATTTGAATAAGCGCAAATTGTCAAAGAGATTTTATCTGGTTAAACAAAGATACTGCTTCTGTCACCGTTTGCCCCTGTACAAGGGTGCCTATTTAATGGGATCGGCTAATACGCTTGATGAGTTCTGTGATTTTAGCCCCCTTATTAATAGACATTTTTTGTCTTCGTCTCTCCAATGCGGATTTTTTCTAGAGTGATAAGGAGCATGAGTCCTATTGCCAGATTATGATATAAGCAGCTTTACTATAGTGTTGCTTTGTGGGCGATACTATCTTTTACTGCGTAGCGAGCATTATGTGATAGATTGCTGCTAATTAAATTACTAAGGTTTGCTGCTTTCTATACTTTGGTTTGTTATAATTGTTTCTAAAGCAAGTAAAGGCACGCCTATTAAAATAATAGCTACTTACTTTTTTGTAATTCTAGTAAT
This sequence comes from Mimoniades ocyalus, assembly GCA_018245615.1. Classification (NCBI taxonomy): domain Eukaryota; kingdom Metazoa; phylum Arthropoda; class Insecta; order Lepidoptera; family Hesperiidae; genus Mimoniades; species Mimoniades ocyalus. The sequence goes on along the minus strand of DWDV01001343.1, from coordinate 7,517 downwards.
TTATCCATGAAGGTTTCGTGGTAAAGGTGATGAAATAAAAATAAATATTGCAAGAGGTCGAATACTTAGAAAGCACCTTGAAGTTACCGCAATCACAAAACAAATATTTCGCCGCGAGCACAAAGCAATTGACGTCCACTAAAAAGGTTCCGAACAATCATCAATCCCAATCAATTCTCCATCAACACACCCTAACGTGAGAAAAATCAAACAAAACGACGTCCAATCATCGAATTGGCCACAAAGGGCGCTTCCGACCCCCATTTTTATTTTTAAACAAGGTCCCCCCTACATCGTGACGCAAGATAGGCGATTTTTGCGTCATTAGTGTTCCCGCTGCGTCATCTTGACACGATTTGTCTATGGTTATCGCGCGATTTTTTTGGCGCCAACGCGTGGCCTATCGGTCGCACACATACAATATGCGCAGAATTTTCGCAGACTAATGTGTTGGAAGAAACTTTGAGGAGATAAGCGTTGAAAGCCGACGTTGGCGTGCGGTTTTTCCATTCCGTAATTTCGCCAAAAAACCTAATTACTTATAAACGTCTTTTTAAAAAGATTAGATTCAAACAAATTTTTACGCGTTTCATTACAGATTTTACATTTATTATTCGATTACGATATGATTCGCGTTCTCACATCCTTACGCATTTCACAATAAAAAAATTGCTCTCGTATCTCTCATAAACTAACCCTTGAAACGTAAAGCGGAAATAAAAGTCGAGTCGAGCCATTATTTTCGCCGCACGAAGTTCGTGCGGAGGCCAAAGCGAAGGGCACGGGCACTAAAAAGCACAAGAGGACTTCAAATGGCACGCGTCGTGGACCACAACAAACGAATGCGGCAAGTGAACGACAAGCGGAATTATTTTAATTAAAGAAAAATTACCGCCACGAAATGCGCAAGTACCGCGAACGTTGTAGCGTCGCATTGAAAATTGTATAAGTTTACCATCCAGGTCGGATTGTTTTACAGATCCGCTCTTTCTATTCACATGGTGGTTGTCGAGCGGAATGTTTATTAATACATTACATCATAAAATAATGTCTATAGAATGTTACACTTATCTTTAACTATATCCTTACAACAAATAAAATATGGCAGTATATTAAATTCTGCATAAGAATCATAACCAAAACCATAGCAAGTAAATTATGGAATAAATTAAATTTTATAACACCACTTGACCGTTTCTATTATTTCGTCCACATTTTTTGGCTTCGAAAGCTATTTTGGTACCCGTTAAACAATATTTGCTACATATTAAATTTTAAAAAATACTGTTTATGCTGACCATAAAATTCTAAGAACAATGCTCGAACAACCCTTCCCGCGAACAATTAGCGCGCGAGTGCACTTCGGGAACAACACTGGGTCCCTCTGACTAAAGCAAAGCGCTTCAGAGCCTTTTGCTCACCGCTCACAGGCGGGACTTTCTCTTTTCAGTTGTCGACCGTTTTGATAATCTCATTTTGGGGAACATTTCAAGCTTTTTTGTAAGCGTACCAATTAATGTTCAGTCCCTAGGATGTCTGACTTTTTTAACGTGTTTCTTTCGTACAATATACAATATACAATAATATTACAATCACTTCATCAAGGCATCATTTCTCTATGGCTTCAGTAGTATTTCGCGATAAAACATCTCAAAGTTATTATTAATAAAATTCTAACTTATATCTATATTCCTGCGTACCATTCTTAAGGTAAGTTTGGCATAGTATTCAAATAACTTTATTGGAAACATTGATCAGGTAATCGCTCTTCTAAAACAAAAAAAAATCTGGAAATAATTTAAACATTTCATCTATCTGAACTCCAACCGACATCAGAAGCTATATATACATAGTGACACATAGTTAAACAAGTTAATATTTGTTAACCTTAATGTAGGTACGAGTATCTAGTAATTTTAATTACTTGCTTTTAAACGTAATGGTGAATAATTCAAATAGGTATCGACCGGTAAAGTATCGACCTACTAAAGAATTGTTTTGCCGAGTATTTGTATTTTGAATGAATTTTATTAATTTCTTGCGCAATAGACAACGGCACAGCTAGTACATATACCATGAATCGATTGACCAATTCCAGTATCCATATCCCAAGATTCTCCAAATATCTCGACGCGATAACTTGAAATAACTCTTTATACAGTCACGAGCATTCCAAAGCACTGAGGGGACAAGTGACAAACACATTCTGTATAATTTAGAATGGAACACGAAACTTCTAATTACCTATTTCGACTTTTGTACCATTTCTCACCTTGTACCGCCGGTAACGTGATTCTAGGAATTATTATCTTACTAATGTTGCATCCACACTTAATGTTAGCTCGTAATTTGAAAAGATGTGGGATACCGAAACATAAACCGGTTCCAAATGAACGCGGCCGTACAAAAATAACGCACATATCTTATTTCAATGGTTTTAACAGCGTTTGTTCTTTTTCAAATGTTATTTTTTTAAATAGCATTCCTTTTTTGAATTAATAGAATGGGTTATCATCGAGACGTCATCGTGGTCCACTAATTATGTCAGTGTTGCCTACTGTCCGCCTCGGAATTACCAACATGTCATTTGATCACGCCTATAATTCAAAATTTAATGTTTACCTACGCGCGTATGAGAAATGAACTGACGCAGAATTTGTGTTGGTAGAGAATGTTAACAGCCCACGAGTTTTAGATACTAAACATTTTATTGCCCACTTGTCTAACAAAGTACTGAGCAGTTTTGTAATTAATTTCCACAATGGCCCCAGCCTCTCTGTATATCTGAATCCTCTGTACATTGTAATTATTGGATGAAAGTAACCTGGCTGTATGATAAATGAGGTAAAGACAACTCGTCATTGTCTCGCGAATGAAAGAGCTTTTGTCTATGGCTCAAGACAAAACGCTCGCTCGTTGTCTATGCCTGGTTCGCCTCACTCCTTTGTGGACCAAGGCAGTGTATTGTCGAGGTGCGTTGGCGGAATTATTAAATGTAGGTATTTAAAAAACAAAAGATCTGGTAAACATTTGCAAAATTCTCACGACACAATAAACCGTGTTACGTCAGTTCATAAAAATCTTACGAGCTCAAAATTTATTACAAAATACTGATTATATTTTATTAAACATATCTGATTAAGTAGGCAAATTATTCAAATTATTTATTGGCACTCAGAAGCTGTACACCTAGAATTTTTTTACTTAATTATTGTAATCAACCACCGGCATCTGAATCGAAGATAGAATTTTAGAATTAACGGCGATACTTAATTGAACAACTAAATGACATTGGTTCCAACATTAATTTATGTAGATGACTCAATTTTTACCCATTGATTGCCGAGCACCAAACTTGTTTCAATTGGGACCGTATGAGTAGCTACTTTTATAAAAACTATTTAGGTAAGCTTTTTTGTGTCAATTAGCACTAGCAACTTAACAACAATTCGATTATATCTAGCAAATATGAAAAATAATTTATTTATTTATTTTATTCATTTATTTTATTTACTTTTTTCGAGGGTAACGTATTTAGGCCGTGGAATGTTGGATTTATCATCACATAGTTTGATAACTCGGCGATTAGTATATTATGTAAATTATAAAAAACTCATACTAAAGCGGTAATTATAATTAAGTTAAATTACCGTTCGTCACCGCTGTATTCAGTGACTCCAATTCTCGTCAGACATTCTTATTTTTTGCGTGTTTGTGAGGAAGAATTTTTTTTCAGGGAAACAACAGTGCAATGAGCGAAATTGAAATTACGATGTACCCTGTGCATGGCATTAGGCTCACCACCTATTCCATAGTGGGACGTAAACGTAACTGGTGAAACGTGGAAGTGTTCTACATTCGTCTGCCTACCTCTTCGGGGATAACAGCCGATTAATTTGATTTTATGTTTATTTTTTAAAATTAAACTTACAACTTTGCAGTTTCAAATAATTAACAATAGCATGCTAATATTTTTTGCTTAAACACGTCAAGTTTGAGAGGCAATGGCCGGCGAAAAACAATACTGAAAGCGGAATACGCGATTTGTAAAGGCATGCGCGCGCACAAAGCCTCATTGTGCGCCCATATGGGAAAATATCGCTTGTTTTGTCATCCCTATTGTTATTGACAGACGGACGGACAACTGAAAAGACAGCTTTTGAATACTTATGTAAGCAGGAAGGCTCGAGCACGAGCATGGCTCAGTTCTAATATTATGTAAAGCACTTAGTCTTCAACATACAACGCATATGTTCCACGTTTCAATTGGAACCATTTGTTATTTAAATTATATTGCGATCTAAATGGACCAATACGCATGAGATACCTATATCTTTGTGTTCCATTAATATGCTCTTTGTTTTGAAGACAACGAGTAATCAATACAGTTTCTAGATCTGGCATTTTTATATCGTTGAATTTAAATTATTAATAGCATTTATTGTAAAACACGTAACATTACAGCTGTAACCCCCGAAGAGGTAGGCAGAGGAGTATAGTGCACTCCCACGTTTCACCAGTTATGTTTATGTCCCACTGTAAAATACGGGTTGAGCCTAATGCCATACACCGGGCAGAAGTTTAACCTGAACCAATATAAGACGTTTTTACTAGATAGTCTAGGTAGAAAATTTATTGGTACCTACCCGACCCAGCATTTGATTCCAGGACGTCTCATCTGCAGTCTGCCTTGACCACTCGACCAAAGTGGCAGTTCTTATAATATCATTATTACATGTAATCATACTTCATTATCGTGAAAATAAAGATGCTGCCTAATCAGTAGGAGCTAAAAATTAGCCATACATTATAAGGGTGTTTTAGAAACAATTTTATTTCTTCCTTACTTTTGTATATTTAGACCTGGCATTTCAATAATATAAGGGTTGTTATTGCAGTAGATTTTTTCTACATTAAATTTTCATATAAATAAATCCTTTTTTAACACTTAACACGTAAGATAACTTCAAGAATAAGAAATTTGCCTACTTATACATGGTAGTGCATAGATATGTAAACATTTAAACAAGCACAGCGTAGCGTAGATCAGCTGGCTGGCCACTATCGATTATAGCACATTATTTTGCTTCCTGCGTACCCAACAAATGACTCCAACAACGATGTCTCCGACCACTCAAATACTCCGTTATTTATGACCGATCACAAATTTATGTATAAAAATTGTAAATATGTTATCATATAAAATATTAATTCTGATCTCGGCCCGATGTTAATACCGAATAATTCTTCACTAATGCCTCAATTAATCACATTTAAACGGAAACCATTCGGCCTCCATTGTGGTACTGGCGTTTATTTTTATCTTCCAACATATTAACTGGATTCTTGTTAACTACTGCTTCGCCAGATAACATCGAATTCTCATACAAGTCGCGTTTTATTATAAATCATATGAAACATATTTTGTTTACAATACGTCTGAGTTTTATGTAGTAACAACATTAAGCGAAAATATATGAATGAACATGTTCATGATTGTCTTTTTGGACTGTAATTATTTAGACCGCTTCGTTAGTTAATTGGTTGTAAGCACAGTTGCTGATCGAGAGGTCCTGAGTTCGCATCCCGTGGTCGAGAACTATTAGATTTTTCTAAAAGACAATTTCCAGGAGTGACTAGAAGCCTGGATTTGTGCCTAGTGTATTGTATCTTTCCTCTTGGACTTACGGCTTCTATTTGGGGTTACGTGCGTGATGTTACGTATTCGATTTTGATTATTTAGAACTGAATATATTTCCATAAACATTCTACTAACACAAATGATATACATATCTACATAGATTGCTATAAATTTTTAGTGTTACCATTTTAACACTCGGTCGTGTGTAGTTCGTATTACGCATTGCATTAATCGTTAGCACTAATACCAGTCGGTACGTGATCACAGCGCGTGCTTAAAATCTAAAAATTAAAGAAATAACCATTTACGAAACGAAACGAAAATTATATATCGTGTTATTCAAGTTGCTGCTGTTATCCGTACGTTCATAGTGTTCGTATTTTTCTAATCGTATTACGCGCATATACATATATTTTTTGATAAACCATATTATTTTATATCTGTAAAGTAATTAATGCGCGTATAAGTAAGTTTGAAGTGGTGCGGGAACAAGTGGCGGTTGTCCGGAGCGTGGGACCCGGCGACAGTATGGTGCGAACGGCCAATTACCATCATTTATTGTTTTATACTGTTTCCATTTGAATATTTTATTGACACACTCGAAAACGGATTCGGTAACGATTACTTTCAACTTTTACATCCTGCGCATAAAGTTCGAATTCAAACGGTACGAACTCTATAGTAACAGATACGTCCAATGCTTTGTATCGAGAGTAGGTCTATTTCGTTCAAATGCTAAGCGTAGCCAGCGACGTTATCTGTTTGTTTGAAAAACAATACCTATACTTAAAACAAATAAAATATTTAGTCATCAAATTATCATACTAAACTTATAGAATCAGATAACGCTGAATAAAATCACGAAAAACCAGACATTGACAACAAAAAATTGTCTATATTTATTTTACACGTAATAAAATATCTTGATGTACTTATAATACGATATAAATTATGTACATACAATATGACGATACGCGTGCATACTAATCAGTGATACAGCAAAAAGATTAATAAATGCTAGTAGGCAGAGTTGGTTCTAATATTAATAAAATCGATGTTTAAATGTGTAACAATATTTTTATTGTGATTGTATTTATTATAATTAGCGGGCTATAAATAAGTACGAGCGGACTCAATGTTACCCGGCCGTGGACTGGGCATTAACTAATTTATGGAAAAACTGACGTTTTGATGACTCTCTCTTGCTGGTTTTAGCGGCGAACGTAGTAAATGAGTTTGAAATAAAATTTTATGATTTTTGTCTCATATTGTTATAAAAAATGCAGTATTATTATATATAATAACGATTACTTTATAATAACTTTCGCTAGAGACTAGTGGAAAATGTGTAGTAAAAATACTCGTAATGATACTAATAAAACGTATTACAGATAAGAGTAAAAATAAATAAGATCAAAATTACAGATATAATTAGCAGTGAAACAGTAGGTTACATGACAGTTTTGGTTATCACAGATGATTCATGAGAAGCAGTTCCTTTAACCATTTAGGTACCATTCGATGATAGTACTGTAGGGGCGTGTGAGCGTTTCGCTGCTGTTTTACACTGAAGTTACAAAATGTTCTCGATAGAAATCACGTATGTTGAACTATATAATATTTCATGTTTTACAGTCTTTGTCGTGATGTCTACACGTCCACTTTGGACATTAATACAACAATTTTAAGTTTAATGAATACAGAGGAGGCGAAATAATTTTACCAGAACCGCAGAAGCTGGACATCCTTAGTCTCTGTCTACCCTTATGGGAAAAAAAGGTAAGATTATGTATGTAGGTAATAGGCTACTATTGACGATATGTTCCAAGAACTTACTTAAATATATGTACCTACTAATAAGTTAAATTATAAGTAG
>DWDV01001342.1:0-13487 GCA_018245615.1 Mimoniades ocyalus | reverse complement strand
GTGGTGAGCCTATTGCCATACACCGGGCACATATCCAGACTCCGAGCCACTACCAGAAAATCTAAATTAGAAAATTTGGTAGTGTCCGACCCGGGAATCCAACCCAAGACCTCCCGTTCGGCAGTCGCACTTGCAACCAACACGGCCAACGAGGCAATCAATCAACGAGGCAATTTTTCATTATACAATCTGTTATTAACCAATACAATAATTATAACTGAGTATCAGTTCGCGTGTTTTATCACAGTTTGTGTGGAGATAAATTAACAGATAAATCTCAATTATCAGTCCCTTATAAGAACAAGTAATAATAATTGTCACGTATTAGAATTAAAAACTTAAATGATTCAGTGTTAAATTTATTTTTTTATTTACTTTTCTTAGTAATGTTTAAAAATGTATTATTGTTTAATAATTTTGAGTGCATGGTTTTTACTGGAGTTGGTAAGATTTCTTTTTGTATCTTGCTATGTACTTGCTTGTATTAGCTACCACCCACAATCAATTTGTCTTTACTCTTTTGTTCGAATATTGAACACGGTACTTCTCTTAGGATGAGACGCGTTAAGGCGTTTACGTTGGTCAGGCGTCCGTTCACAGACATTGCATCCCAATATAACACAGTATTCAGATGTCGCTAGATATTTTCCTTAACCATTACAGCAAGATATATTTAACCTTAAAGATGCATATAACTTTATTAATTGATGGGTATCATGATTTGAATTTAAGACCATCGAAATGGGAAGCTGAATTCTGAACCTTTGGGCTTTTACTGGTTATGGTCATGTTCCGGCCTTTATATGGTCCTTATATGTTTCAATTGTCGACTAACTTGATACTGTAGCACATAGAACTTATCGGGTACTAGATGGCTCATTTCGAAAATGTGAGATGGCAATTAGATCATTTAAAAAGCAAATTATTATTGGATCAGTATCGTTATACAATGGTAATGAAATCATTAGGAACCTTTTAAGTAATATGCTAATTTTAAAGGTTTCGTTCTATTAATGAAAATGTAATATGTAAAAATTGGACTTATCACGTACCAAAATATTCTATTCATTTTATCAAATTCATTCTGTTGTTGTTGTTGATTTTATCAAATTCATTCTGTTGTTCACATTGCGTGTTGTTCAAATATTTTTTAAACGAATATAAGGTACTTATTACTGAATAATTTTATTCGGTTCCATAAATATCCTTGTTAAATTGTTATCCTTGTTTAATTTTAAAGTAAATTGTATTTTGTCTCTTCAATGAAAGTCTTATTAGTAGACGCGAGCCCTGGTCCCGCTGCGCACCACCTCCTCTCGGCAGACGTCGGCTGCGATCGGCGGCGGTTTAGACGCGCGCGAATTTTAAATTTGAAACTTAGGCGCGAACAGGACAAATTTACCGAAAAAAAATTAAAATGTTACGTTACGTCAAAATCTAGTGGATGTGAATAAAGATATTTAAGTTATAAAATGTATTTGATTAGGACAAGGAAGTTTTACAAATAAAATGTATTCGATGAGGATGAGAATACGAATGTGTGGTGTTTTATCAACAATTAAAATCAGATGTATGTAATGAACACGCTTATAAATAATTTCTACTTATTTGTTACACCTATAACATTAGCAATAAAGAAGTTCTAAATTTTCAGGTCACAGCTAATCCTCTGGTGCAGAGCATACCCTCGTGGCCTTTACACACACCAACACATTACCAACAAAATGTATATCGACCGTATAGCGAAGCGTTCATCCTCCAGCCGAACAATATCATCCCTTATCCCCAGCAAATTGAGATTCAAAATCCTTTGTCATATCAACCCACACAAGAACTATTACTACAAGATAATATATACCAGTTCTATTGGGATAAACTATTGTCAAATCCTACTGTTAAAAGTATAATCGATCCAAACAATAGTATGAATAGCAAAGACGCTAGTGAAATGCAAATCATTTCACGAAATCCGTGCTTAGGAGATATTGTTAATAATTACATAATCATACCACCCGAATATTTAAATATAAATAAAACAGCTCATGAACAAACAGATAAACGAGTAAACAACAATTCCAAAGATCCGAAAAAGGATAATAGTGCCCGAAGTTCTAGAAAAAAGAAAAAAGGAAATAAAGAGGATGTTTTATTGGATAACATAGAAACTCAAAGTGGAAAGAAACATTTAAATTCTGTACTTGGAAATTTTGATGTTGGTAATATAAAGTGTTACACGTCAGCAGAAGTTTTAGAAGACAGAAATAGTAAAATGAAGAAAAAACATGAGAAAAATAGGGAACTAAATAAGAGTAATAAAAAAAATGCAGTGAAATCTGCAAAACTGAATAAAACTTGTGATAATAATGTAGAGAATATTAAGCCTAGAAAATCAAAAAAGAATAAAGCCAAAAAGAAATTACCAGAAAGTGAGAACAAAGATAATACTAATAAGATAATGGACTGCACTACTACTAAAACCACAAAAACAAGGAAACATAAACAACAGGAATCAGATTCGGATAATTGCGATTGTGATAAAAATTCTGATGTATCGAAAACACATTGTGAAACGAAAATAAAAGATAAAGTTTCTGAAACCTGTGCCCTAAACATAGATGATCTATTTGATTTAAAGAAAGATTGTATTGATTTAGAAAATAGACGAACAAGAAATTCTAAGAATGATGGGGCTACGAATAATTTTCGTGACATGTATTCAAATCTACCAGAGGATATAACTCGAAATTACGCTTGGTATATGAACGATCTTTTTTTTAATCCCATGGTAGCTAATACAGATTTAACCTTTTTTCCTGGAAACAACATGTATCCTTATGATCTTAATCAAATTTATAAAATGCCTCAGTATTCTAATACAGATGTAAACAAAACAAGTGGAAATAAAGCAAGAAGTAGAAATACCAAAAAGAAGAAGAAGCAAAAGGGGAAGAATGCAACAAAAAATAAAAACGAGTCAAATGATGTTAGTGAAATAGATGATAATGCTCCTAAACGTCCAAAGAAAAAGAAACCTGAAAAGGCCACCGATATTCAAACACCCAGAATTGATCAAATTGATTCTATTGAAAACACAACTAAATTGAATAAGATAAACTTGACTATTACATTGGACACTTTATCCACTGAACAGATAGGAGAAGACTTAAAATTAATTGAAGAACCTGTTGAACACATTCAGGTAACAGATATTCTAAACAGCTATGATATAAGCGAGAAGGTAATCAGTAGAGAAACTACAAAAGGAGAACAAATTAAGCTGAAGGAAATATTTGAAACCCAAATACCTGAATCAGTTAATACACATAAAGCAAACAAGGACAACGCTGACGAATTTCAAGGCAAAGAGAAAACATATGACGAATCGCAATTTGTAGCAGATTCGTATGAATTTGAACAAACTCCAGAAATAGAATTAGAAGAAGAAATTCCTTATATAATTGATTATAGAATGTTAGAAGATTATTATCCCGATTTCACAAAGGATAATCTTGCTTATATAGTAAGCAGCGAAGAATCAGACATTCAAAATATTCGTGATAGATATTTTTATACGACCGATAGAAATATTGAGTCACAAGAAAGTTATCGAAGACAACCAAATCAAATTAAGGTTTCTAAAGATACCATAAGTTATAATGATAATGAGGCAGATATAGATAATGAGGCAGAGAAAGATAATGAAGCTGAGAAACACGAATTGATAGAGAGTAATGCTGGTGAAAATCGCGCAATAGAAAATCGAGAATCGGAAGAAATTGTTTTCAGGACACCTCCGGGCTTAGATTTTCCAGATTTTATAACACGAAAAATCAATAAAAATAGACAAGACTCCACAGAATATTTTTATGAACATAATAATGATGATGAATATGACCGGTTTAATTTCGACAACAGTGCGGAAAATTCGGATCTGTATTTAAAAACTACAAGAAAATTTTCTAAGCCAGTAGATCTTAAATCAGGGAATGTAGTCGAAACAGTTTACGCTCGTTCTAAAGTAGTTAAGTACGGGCAAAGTCAAGTTTCTGAGAAAACTTTGAAGCCAAAGGCAAGTGGCCATTTTGTAGATGTCCCAGAAAGTACATTTCAAAATGATAAAGACAAAACAATAGTCATAGCTAAGTCGATAGGCCCGAACGATAATTGGTAATTATTAGAACAAAATATATGTAAGAAATACTTATTATGGTAATTTTTTATAAATTCGCAATATGTTTTTTTTTTTATTCTTTTATGTCAAATACGTATACAAATGTACACTACTATACATATATGTATAATCTAAATGACAATTATAACACTTAGCATCGATCGCTCTAAAATTCTAATACACTTACATACGAGTATGTGTAGGTATATATTTGAGTGTGGAAAATTATTTTATTATAATATAAATCTTGAATCCTTCGTTGGTTGAGTGATTTCTTTATCGAGTGGGGTGGCTTTGATCTCCGGATCGGACTTAGTATTATTGAACTTTTCTAACTTGATATTTCCAATAACAGCACTGACACTGCATTTTTTTTACTTGCTGATTGCGTACAATATTTCTAGGATTCTGCTAGGCTTAGTACGTTTTCTGGAATATTTCGAAGGATGCTTTTCATCGTTGGCAGTTTTGTAACCATTCACCATTTGGGCGGCTCTCCAGGGTCATGGTTACAAGTAGCAGTTGCAAAACGTAAAATAAATATGAATATTTACGTTGCTATTCAAGAAAGATAAATTATATCGCTTCATGAACATATTTGAACACATGACTGACTCTAAATATCGTTACTGGGGCCTATTGACTTGACAGTGTTGGCTGAATAAATTTAAAATACGTTGATTTAGGTCAAATTAATATTAAACGACCTAGGTTTTGACTGTATCTGTATGTAAGGTTCAATTTGCACGAAATTCATTTCCTAATAATGTTTAATTAGATTTGTTTATTCAAACTACTTTTTGATATACTTCTAATATATTTACGTAGATACTGTATTCATTTAAATATATATTATGCTACAATAACATACGACAGAAAGCAATATACCTACATATGTAAGGAAGTAAATGCAAGCTTGATGTTAATGGTCCACTTTAACGAAGCCAGCCAACCACTAATTATCCTGCTACTAGATACAGTGACGATAATTTTGTGACATCAGAATATTTGAATAAACAGAATTTGTGTTGATTAATTTGATAAAGGAATTTTGGAATACTGTATTGAATGAATTTGCAACAAAATTATGGAAAATTATCGTGATTGAATGCGGTATGGCATAACGACTGGGGATGGGATGGGGATGGCATAACGACTGCCTCGTTGATCGTGGTGGTTGCAAGCGCGACTGCAGATCAGGAGGTCCTGAGTTCAAATGCCGGGCCGGGCATTATCAGATTTTTTTAATTAAGATTTTCTGGTAGTAACTCGGAGTCTAGAAATATGCCTGGTGTATGGTAATAACCTCACCGCCTCTTCCATAGTGGGACGTAAACGTAACCCGTGAAACGTGGGAGTGTACTACATTCCTTTGCCTATCCCTTCAGGGATTAAAGGCTTGAAGTTATATTACGATGTTAGATCATAATTTGCCTAAAATTTTAATATTTAGTGCCGTTTGTAAAATCTATTAAGATTCTAAGATTGCAAAGAACATGTTTAAATATTAATATCTTTTGAAATAGGTACTAGACTTTACGTATAAATATATTGATACGAAAATATCCGATATTATGTTAAAATTGTTTTAATCAGATATTTTTCTACTGCTTCACAAACTTTACGCGGTACGTATTTTACTTTGCCAAACATCGTTAGTCTTGGAAAGAAGCCAAAATGTACAATGTCAAGAGACGCTTAAATGGAAGCTTCACAGCGGTCATACGAACGATAATTGATGAACGATAATTTTAGACGGCAGTAACATAAACTGACCCTTCTTGTGGCAAAGGAATTTGTACTACTACATGTACAAATATAGTACAATAGAGCTCAAGTTTGTATGTTAGTTCGACAAGATTGATTTACTAATCAAGGTAATACTAAGTTACTATGTAACTTAATTTCAAGTTAGCACTAAGTTACTGCATTTCATAGAGATTCGACAAGATTCGCGTCCACCAGCTTATTGAAAAAATGAATACCAAGAGGTTTTCTCGCATTGTTATCGCGCGTCGTTGCTGTAAGACACCCACAGTAGCCTGAAACTTACTCATTTTGAATTCACTTTCAATGTTCTATTTGATTCGCTCTCAAATCTAGGTTACATGAAAAGAACTCAGATGATTTGTGTTGCGTAAATAATAAATATATTTACTCTTCGTATCAATTTTCTTGTCGTTTATTTTGAAGATTTGTCATTTATGTTATTAACTCAACCCTACTTTATACAAACTCTACTATCCTTTTTACAAGTTACGAGTACATTACCTTTGCATGTAATTTTATTTTATTTAAAATTAGGTTACAAAAGTTACAAAAGGTAGTACTGAGAGAGATACCCATGGCGTTGAAACAACATGAGTAGTCAATACCAAATCCAAATTATAAAATATATATACATATCTTCACGTCAGGTCTGTCATGGGGTTGGCGGAGAGCATAGAGTGTCAAGTATCTGTATCCTTACAGACCTGCCACGCTTCTTCTACATTTATCGTACATTCACGCTAGTTTCGAATACATCTGATTCTTTTCTTTTGACTTATTTTCATATTATTAATATAATAATATAATGTACCTACTGATTTGTGTAATAAATTAAATAATGTGTTTTAGTACACGTATTCAACACTAGTCGTTACAATATAAGAGCGGCCATTTCTATTCCAATATTTATTTAAAGAATCTCAAGTAAGACACATTACATGTTTATACGATATGTAGACTAAAGGCTTTAAGGAATTGATGTCTTTCATAAATTAGTCATTTGGGCTCTTGTTGAAGCATGATGTTATTATGGTTAAACTTTAGTAAACTTAAAGTTTCAATGAATAAGTTATGACTAACAAAGTAACCCATCCAGCTTTAAGAGCAGTTGGCTAAATGGTTGTATTAGGTAAATTTGAAGGTAAATCTATTAAGATAATCAGTCATTCATTTATTTATTAATATGAAGATTAACAAATTATTTAATCACTAAGCCAAATTACAGTGCAGTTTGTCGGCAGCATGTGTCAAGTCCTCTGTTGGGCGTCATAGTATAGAATTTTTTAAATCGATAGTATTTTATGAGTTTTATGTCTGATGCTTCCTTTTTTCCTTAAGCCTGCTGAATGTGACCAGAAAATAATCAAAAGTGCAAAGAAATAATTGTATTGAATATAAATACAGTAATTTACTACATTTTAATTAATATGATATACCATGTTCAATAAAAGAAATATGCGATATAAAAGTATTATCGAATTTTTGCCAAATGCTCTTTTAGTGAATGTTCTTAAAAAAAACAACACATGCATGAAAATAAAAGTTTATATTATAATTATAATTTCTGATGTCGTTTCTTGAGTGTAAGGTATAATGTTGATTACGATCGATGTTATACAAGGCGTTGGAAATGATATGGGTTTTGGTTCGTCTGCAAAAGGTGATAATGATTCTTTTGGCAGTAACGAAGATGCTGATGTTGGAGAAATTTCAGTAGAAAGATTTGTTACTTTTGGTTTGGGTAAGAAGGAAGGAGATTTAATAAGCGGAGAGGTTACATTAAAAGGTGCGACAGAAGTAACAGGCGGATTTAGTGCCATTTTGACAGTAGTTGAACTAACGGGATGTTCTACAGGAAATTCGGAACTTTTAAGTCTTGTTATTGTTTCTAAATTTGATATTAGATTTCCTTCTTCTAATTGTTTTGTAGAGTTAAACGTTTGAAATACAGCTAGATCTGGATGATTGTCACTTATAGGGTTAAAGCGTACATTAGACAACGCATCTTTATTTTGTAGCGTCATTCTAGCTAAATCAGAAGAAATAGAATATTCGGGATCTGAATATTTTTGGATTACGCTCGAAACACCATTTGAATCACAAGACGGACTTTTTGAAAGAGTTGTGTCTTTACTTGACTTATTTTGTTCAATTGGATTCTTAGCACCCAAATTTTTTGACATTTCTAAATGACGAGGTATATCGTTATATTTTTTTTTGTTATTATTTAAACTCGGAATAGTGCCTAAAGTGTAAGACCCTAATGAATCGAGAGATGGTTTGGAGTCACTAGGAATGACAGTTGCATTTGATTGCTTAATTAGGCGTTCCGTTTGCTCGGTACTTAAATAATTATTTTCAATTGCTTCTGAAATTAATGACTTTGATCCTAAAATAGGTACCTCACTTTTGAACATATTACATTGATCTTGTATCGTCATGGGAGATAACAATAAACTGTCAACTAAATTAAAAGTTGTAGGTGAAGTTTTGTCAGTTGCATTTATTAAATTTTGAGGTTTAAGAGTAAGAGGGACCACATTATTATTTAGAGAGGTTGCCTCAGAAGATTTATAATTTTTATAGCAAGATGATTTTAATATTTCTAACAGCTTCTGACTTGATTTTGAATTACTTTTGATTGATTGAGCTATTGGTGAAATTTCTATAGTCTGTGGCCATGAAAAAGATGGACTTTGTGAGACAACAGGATGAATGGCATCAGAAGGTGGTAGTTTATTAGACTGTGATGGAGGGGATAAAGTAAGGTTCGGAAGAAGTGAGCTGGCAAGACCATTATTAACAGAAGGTGAAAAATTGTTGGCCGTGGACAAGGATACAATATTATTACTTGTTTTTAAAGGATACTTAATGATGTTATTATTTGTCGTAATTGATAATGGTTCTTGGGGAGTCAATAATGAAGTAGGAATGACATCTTTGGACGATTTTATAGCAAACTGGTCTTTATCAACAGCCGTCGCAAAAGAAATATTTGACAGAGTTTTTCGTACAGGTTCTTTGGGGATCGCTGTAGAATCTATATAATTATTTAGATCTGTCAGTTTTGGCTGTTGAAAATTTTGCTTATTTAATGGGCTCCCTTGATTTAAAATTGAATAATTGATTTTATTTGGTAGTGATTGATTGTTAATTAATTTGGAAGAAGCATCGAAGTTATCAACTGGATTTTTTATCGGAGGTAACAGATTTCGCTGCATTTGAACCGTTGGAATTAGATCGTGCTGGTCAATATGCCCTCCAGTAAACTGCGAGACGTTTAGGGATTCTTTTATAGTTGGATTGTTTTTTATGAAGGGAACCGATGGTTTAATTACAGATTTTCTCGGTTCCTTAGGACTTAACTGATAAGGTTCAGATACATTCGGATTACTATTATTAAAAGAAATTAGAATACTTGATACCCCGCCAGTAGCTGAGTTTAGTCCTTCAGTAAATGGTGCGGAGACTACATTATTGATAGGTGTAACCGCTTCTAGTGGAAGAAGATTAGATACTCTGATAGACGCTAAGCAAGGTATGGCCGAAGGTCCGGTACTTGGTTCTATAGAAAGGCTCATGAATACATTTTGGGGTATGGTGAGTGCATTTTGGGGCAGAGCAACTTTTGAAGATGACACGTCCCGTGGTTGTAAGTGGACCTGTTTTAGCTGGATCACCCCTGCCAACGCGATCGTGAATATTAACTGAAACAAATAAGAGAATAAGTATTACCATAGTAGTTTTAAGACTAACAAAATGTATATTTCTGGGTTCGATATATTTTACTAGAACTAGTATACTAGTTTCCCTCGAAACGTTAAATAACTGTGATATATTGAACGTAACGCCTTTATCCTACCAGTTGACTAAATTGAACTACTGAAATAGTAACTTCAGTTTTACTGGAATTTGGAATATATCCAGCGTCCATAATATACATAAAGAATTGAGGGACGTATTATTAAAAAATCGTAAACCGTATCTACCATAACCGTAAATATCGCATTAAAACATTTCGAATAATAATAGTAATTATAATAATAATAAATAACTACCCTAAATCGAAGGTAAATAAATTGTAGCCGATAAATAAGGCACATTAATAAAAAAACTGTTAAATAAATTAAACAAGTTCATGTATGTGTCTGAAACCAGCATTAACACTGATAAATTTATTTTCTGATTATAGACTTCGTGAAATAAATCCAAGTTACCCAATACGACTTATATGTACTTAACCTCACGTGTGCGAATATAAATATGTTACAAATCTTTGCATAATCGTACAGAAAGTGTATAATAAAAGTCATACCTGGCAAACGAGCGCGATGTGAATTTGATAAAACTTCCCCATACCGCAGCGACCGACGCCTCGCGCGCCGGTGAATAGTTAAAAATATTCCATTTCTTAACCGACAACGTTATTAATGCTTTCGTCACAAAAATTTCCATACACCGATTTCCAAAGCCCATATGCAATCCAACTGTTATATTTCGTTATTTTTATTTAATGATAAGTTATACATTTTGTATTAATTAATTACGAAATTAACAATGTGGTGTGTCGTTTTGTCAAAAATTTTAGCAAAAAGAGAACCATTTCATCTTTTTTTTAGTTGAATTACCTTGTTCATTTTTTCTGAACGCTAATACTACCTTTATTCCAAATTCTATATTGATTGCTTCGTTGATCGTGTTGGTTGCGAGCGCGACTGCCCAAAGAGATGTCCTGGGTTCAAATCCCGAGTCGGACACTATTGGATTTTTCTAAGATATTCTAGTAGTGGCTCGAAGTCTGCTAATATGCCCGCTGCATGGCAATAGACTTACCACCTATTCCATAGTGGGACGTAAACGTAATTGGTGAAACGTGGGAGTGTACCACACTCCTCGGCATACCTCATTGGGATTACAGGCGTGATGCTACTTTTTTATACTGATACGCAATACGCATACGCAAATATCTATTTGTGTATGCTGCCTCCATTCTTGATATATTCAAATAAAACAAATCTATTAAGATGTACCTTCGATTCTACGCAATCATTGGAATACAATTTCTTGGGCCTTTGATGAATTCTTTTAGGATTTTATAATGTGATGTTCAGTACTTACTGTAGCGCTCTCTATTAGTCAGACACTAAAACAGTGTTAACACTTGCTGAAAACTATTAAACAAACATTAATATTCCTCAGAAACTAATATTCAACTTCTCACGTCTTACCTACATACCACACAAATCAGGCCGCAACCATGAAGATGGAACATTATTAGGTACCTACTATGTAACCCAAAGCACAGTATAAAGAGTAAATAAAATTCAATAATAGCTTCGTACTAGAGAGTCACGGAGAGTGCTGAATATTACTTAATTCTTATCTATTACTTTCTTAATTCTATAATCGTATGGTATGACAGTAATCGTTGATGATAAGATACCAAATGATACAAAAACTAATGATGTAATCATATCGATAATTATTACGTGAAAAATTAAACAATATTGAATACCGACATCTAGATGATGAAAATGAATTGCATTGTATAATAATTATAGCAAAGATAACAAATGTAAGATACTTTTATAAGTATTTATATACTAAAAAAATATTGCATTTATACAGAATTTATTGCATTTATATAAAATTTTTCACACGAAAATAGGTAATTTTGATCGCAAAAGTAGTAATTTATAATAGTAATCTCATATAGTATATACAAATGAAATGGCGTATTCTATGCTTTTTGTTGTCATGTCTCAAGTTATATTAATGCAGGTAGAGTATTCAATTTACGCAAAAGCGCCACTGTTATCATCAAAATTAATTATAAGTTTGATTTTAACACACCGAAAATAAATTTCAGACTGCCAACTGCCAATGTGTGAACAGGATTATACCGAATTGTGGACCTGTAGAGACGTTTCTACCACTTGAGTTTCTACCATCAGAAGTTATTTTATCAAACCAAGTGTTATTTAACCAAGCGGGGGTACCTATCGGTTGGCCAGCTGTACCCAACTGGGTCATATCTGATGTAGGCACGCTGCAATACCCAGTTATACCTAATTCGGTTCCTGCGCTACCTGAGCCAGTAGCATGCCTGCCGATGGTAGCCCCAATTGTAAGTCCAGACAGTAATCTAGCTAGCAATCTGGCCGATGTGCTCCAATTGTTAGTTGTAACTAATTTATTGAGTAGTACCTTGCCTGGAAGCTGTAACCCGACATATATTCCAAACCCCTACCCTATTGAACCTGTAGGGCCTCCAAAATGTATTTATTAGGTTGGGTACCATGTTTAAATTTCAATACATTGCAGTTATAATAATTATACATGATGTTTTCTTTTTCTTCCTTTATATTTAATATTTACTGCCAATTATAATTATATAACGTTTATGTAACTTTTTATATATACTGAAATATAAAATAATAAAATGTATATTATTTGTATATAAATTTATGCTTGAATTTGTTGTTTTTCAGTTCTCTTTTAAAGTTATTTTCAGCGTTATTTTTATCTTGTTATTACATTAAGTGTTATTTACCGTATTAAATCATTAAATAAATAATATTAATATATATAAAATTTAATGTTATTTTTTATCGTAAATCTTAGAACTATGTGTGCGAATGTTTGTACATGAGTTGGTGTGTGTATAAGTGATTTTAAAAAGTGATGGTTTTCAATGTGGAATATTATTTTTTATACTTGCAAATATTTCAAATGTAATTTACCTTGTAAGACGATATAACTAAAGCAGATACTCCCAAAAAGTGACTTGCAACTAAAACTACTAACTATTTGCGACTATTCTTATACATTATAGGTTGTTTTACGAGCATAATTAGTTTGTTCATTGTTATAAGGCCTCTTTAAAGCTACTACTCGTTTGTTCTTGGTTATTATGAATTAACATTATTAACGGAGGTAACTCATTTGGTTTTCTTGCAGTAAAACAATTCTGATGTGAAATAATGGCGTTCAGGAACAACGGAGCGTCTGTGTAAATTTCCGCTCCCTTAATGAGAATATTAATAATGCACGTGAACAAATTTACATGAGCAATTGTACAAGGAAATGTTCACACAGTGTACAGCAAACAGTAAGTTCGAATATGATTAAATTATGTACTATCTAAAATCAAGAGCAGGTTTTTCAGTAATCCGACTAGTTCCGGCATCTCTCCGAAGTCCTTGTTCCTGAGCAGCTGTTGAGTCTTCACCACGACTTCGCTACGATAGACTCATGAAGGAGAGTTGGTCCGAAACTAATCAAGCTATCGCCAAAAACATACCTAATTTAATCATGTTTATTTATGCCGTGACTTAATTTAATGATCTTTATTTATGCCATGACTTAATTTAATCATGTTTATAGATATTTACGAAAGATTTAACAAACACGAAGATGAACGTAAAATGCATTATGTTAAATAAAAAGTAACATCACGCCTGTAATCTCCGAAGAGATAGGCAGAGGAATGTAGAACACTCCCACGTTTCACCAGTTACTTTTAAGTCCCACGATGGAATAGGTG
>DWDV01001341.1:0-13488 GCA_018245615.1 Mimoniades ocyalus | reverse complement strand
TTAATCTTTCACAAAAAATGTATAAATCCTAACATAAACCTATTACAAGGTAAATGATTACTAAAATGATAAACATGCTTGGTATCATGTAACTCTAGCTCCACTGTAAATTAGCTCATATTATAATTCTAACATAAGTATGTACTTATTTTAAAAGATGCATAAGCACACCTATGGAGTGTATTTCACCTCTTCTTCTCTATAGTGAGGAATGTTTCGAAGCGATGCTAGTTTCATTTTGACGTACAAAAAGTATTCTAATTAACCAATTTTGAATAAATGACATTTGAATTTGAATATGTATATAATTCAGTGCTAAGATGTATTCAACACCCATGTCAATACAATTACAACCACGTGAAACGTAATTGAATTGTTGTTGAAATCCTTCATTTGCGAACATGATAATCATTAAAATTACGAGTAATGAATTGAAATTAATTAATTGTGTTCATTGTCATATTCTAAACATAGTCTAGTACCTATATTGTAAAAAAACGTAACGTCACGCCTGTAATCCCCAAAGAAGTAGGCAGAAGAGTGTAAGTACACTCTCACATTTCACAATTTACTTGTACGACCCACAACGGAATAGATTTGGTTATGGCGTACACCGCGCACAAATCCAGATCCCGAGACTACTAGAAATTCCAACAAGAAAATCTCAGAAAACTCCTATAGGAACCGACCCGCGAATCGAACCCAGAAATAAATCCATTGCGTATTGTACATTGATTATAAATGTATTATATTGTATAATGGCAAATATATTGTTTGTTGTTGAAATTGTCCCTTCAATAATTAAATATCAAGTTATTATTGAAATAATATTGCAATGAAAACTCATCAGACACATCCTTGTTGAAGTCTTCAAATTCAGCGCTTCAAAATTCAGTTATAAGTAATATTACGTTTGGCACGACGCGCGACGTGGCTATTTTGAATCTGTTACTGTAATCGCCTGAAAATTTCTCCTTAGCAATTATATGAATGCTGTAAATCCATAAAGATCACAGACGTGCATTAATGGATTAATGAAAATAAATAATTTCTTCTCTGTGTAACAGCGAGTAGTCCTCGATATTATCAATCCCTTTTATTGTAACACTGTGGAGAAAGGTTTCCTTTCAAAACAAGAGGGGTTTGAAGGTCGTCTGCATCGCTGACGATTGCATTAACAGATTTCACATAAATGAGAGAACATTCATTCATTCCGGTAAACTAGAAAAAGAATAGCGAATGACATTTTGTTTTACAACAACAAAATCGTGTTTATATATGTATCATTCCAACTCCGGTGTATTATAGAATGAACTTAATATAACATTTCTAATTATATGCCTCGGTTAATAAATAATCGGTTACTAAAGATTGACTCCTTAAAACTCTGTTTAACACATACTTTACCCAATACTTCGTCCAATACAATTTTCGTTTCGTCGTACAATAATTTACATTTCCTAGTAGAGGCTCGGAGTCTGGAAATGTGCCCGACGTATGGCAATAGACCCACCACCCATTCCACAGTGGGAGTGTAGTACATTCATCTGCCTACCTTTTTGGGGATTACAACCGTGATGTTACGTTTTTTATGTAAACTTAAAGGTCATTTTAACTTCGTATCTAGTTATGCACCCCATATTTTGTTTTATTTAGCAGTAGGCTCGTGTTTGACTGCTATCCCTCCTAATGGAAAGCGAGATGCAGTCTAGAATTAAAATATAGCACGCCTACGAATTGCCATTTGTCTCCTACTGCCTATCGCCTATACGATTTCTGGTTTATGCGATTTTTCATAGTGTTTGATAGTGATAGTAACAGTGTCTAATACATCTTAGATAAACAGCACGGAATAAGTTAATATTAATGATTTATATTATAAGAATACTTCGGACTCTAAGGAATGGAATAGCATTTTTTTAAACGCGTAGTAACAAATATTAAATGTTTTGAAAAATACGTAATAAAATACTACATATACTTATAGTTTTCTTTTGTCCAAGACGTTTTCTTTAAAAAATTATTTGTTGATTTTGAGATAATAAATATAATTTGAACTAAAACTGAGAATTTTTTTCAACATCTATGCCTAGTGAAGAGAATTGGCAAGAACCATACAAATCAAATTAGAAAAATCTTTGTTATAAATATTATTAGACAGCTTGAACTCAACCCTGATGACAGCACGGCTGACAGATGGGAACCGTTGTCCATGGTTGTAAGTAATACCAGGTCAAGAAACTTTCATTGTGCATAGTAGAAAACCATTGGTTCGCAACGTTAACCGAATGAACCTTTATTAGAATAATTGAATAAAGTTCAATTATTAAATAAATTTGTATAATTTAGTCCAGTTAGCTAAAGTTTACAATAAGATTACTTGAATTATATCAATTTTACCAGGACGTGTCAATTTTGTTGTTATCTTCTCATTCTTACATTTTCTTAAAGTTAAAATGAGTAGATAGAAATTATTGTCATTTCTAACCATATTGTAATAGATTATTTATGTAATGTATGTAATATTATTTATTCGAAAAGCAGAATGTATAAATAAAAATGTACGTAATAATACATCGACCTAATGATACTTACCACAGGTTCTTCAGGTACAGTAAATATCCGCTAGCCATTCAGTCGTAAGGTAATATTATATTGCCATGTTACAAATGTGTAATTTCAAAAATATTCATTTACTTCACATAATTTTTTATTTTCTTGAACTAGATATATTTTTATAAAATTATAAACAATATAAGATGCATTTAAAATAAGTCAAATAATACACTTTCATTTTCAAATCTAATCAAACAATATTATGTAATAGATCATAAGGTATCTCTAATATTTTCCGTGTTGAAATGATTACTGCATGTAGGCTTTGTTTCATTTGCCATATCAACTAAATAACATTTTCTGTCACATTTTATTATAAATATACAAGCACTTGTTTGAAATTAAATTAAAAAAAAAGGATTGCTCAAATTGCTTAGTATTTATTATGAATCAAAGGTTAGCAACCCTGTGATTGTCGTTGCGTTGTGCGGAATAGTGCTTATAAGTCGTACTCTCGGAGCATATTCTATCATTTCAGTTTCAGTCTGCCCTCGAGCAAGACTTACAGATAAACGGAGGCTCCGACCAGTAATATCAACCAGGGTGATACAGCATCCCCTCAGTGAAATGTTGCTTATGTGAAGAACCTGCATCAGAGCAAAGCAAGATGGAAAATTTGAACGAGTATACTATAGATGTGATTACAGACAAGAAAGTGATAGCGATGTATGACAACTCGCCAGATTCCTTGAGCAAACAGTGTCTGCAGTTGATCGCCGCTAACCTCAACACCATCTCTGTCACCGTGCCGACCACCTGCTGGCGCAAACTGAAGGACGACATCATATTGCCAGCTGAACTGTGCGAGCGGCTATTGCAGACGTACCAAAGGGAGTATCAGGTGAACGATAATATCGCTAGTATGCTAAGAGATCGCTCAAAGGCGCGACTGGAGTCTGTGAAGCTGAAGAACGCTCGCATCACGGATAGAGGGCTGCAAGCGCTGATGGAGCACCAGCCGCGGGAAGTGGAGCTCATTCAATGTGACTACTTGTCGCAACGCAGCCTCGACATCATCAACGACCATGCCGAGAATCTGATTTCTCTGAAGTTCGGCCCAATGTCTTATGTGCAGATGCAGAATGAGACCGTCATTCACAAAGATCAAGTAATTACTGCATTCAAATTGCGCAAACTCTCTATCCAATGCCGTGGGCTCACTGTCTTCCCGCTACTCTTTCTTTGCGCTTTGAGACACCTCACTCATCTTGACCTCACTGAATACAACTCGGCTAGCTCCCTTTGGTCTCTCCATGAACTGAATAAATTGAAATCTCTTGTACTGCACTCAGTAGTATGGTCTAATGAGATGATCCAGTGGATTACTACACTGAAGACTTTGCATCACTTGGATCTGTCTCAGTCTAATGAACGACAGGGAAAGTACACCAACCCGAACAAAGTACTTTCCAAGATAGTAACCAGCTTGCCTCTGCTCGAGTCACTGGACATATCTGGTACTAATTTGGCTGGAAGTGGAGCAGCAGCTGTAATGACAGTGAACGAAGGAACTTCATCAAGTGTTGAAGTCCGCTGTGACATTCCCGGCCTTGTGAGCCGCGTTAACAGACCACTTGAATTCCTTGGGCTGTACTGCACTCATCATGGCGCTTGCAAGAGACATGATATCCCAGCTAAAACTGTAAGTTTTTCATGTTTATATTTCATGTAAATAATTATTATCATACCATTACATCAGGTTCTTTACGGGAAAGGCGGAGAGCACTAGTTCTAAAGATCTTCATCCTGGTAGATTTTTTCATTCATTTTTTGTCAAATTCATCCTCATTTTCATTTTATTTTTTGGTTTTATAATTGCATTGTTGTGTTATTATAATTTTTATTATACATGAGAAATTGGTTTTTAATTGTTTAGTACTATTTTTGGTATTTTATACGTACATATTTACTAAATATGTACATATAATACTGCCTCGGTCGTGTTGGTTGCAAGTGTGACTGCCAAACGGGAGGTCCTGGGTTCAATTCCCGGGTCGGACGCTACTAAAATTTCTAATTTAGATTTTCTAGTACTGGCTCGGAGTCTGAATATGTGCCCAATGTATGGCAATAGGCTCACCACCTATTCCATAGTGGGACGTAAACGTAACTGGTGAAATATGGGAGTGTTCTACATTCCTCTGCTTACCTCTTCGGGGATTACAGGCGTGATGTTATGTTTTTTTTAATATTTAAAATGGCGTTTGATGTAGGTGTTTAGGATAGCGCAGATAGTCATCGATGTAGAAGAAGTACGTGAGGCCTGCAATGATAATTGGCACTCGGTGATCTCTGCGTATCTCGTGAGGGACCTAGCGTGATGGTATAATATTTATAATGAAATTAATAATGCGTCTATAAGCGTGTTTGAAAAAGGCAAAATATATGGATTGCCATGAATATTCTATAGGATTTGTTTTTATGTTACGTTTATTATCTAATGTTACGTCGTTAGATGTTCATAATTTATGATCTAATATAATGTTACATACTAGGGATTTTTTGGTATAAGCTAGCATTTGGCTACAGTCTTGCCTGATGGAAAGCAATGATGTGACCCATGATGTAGCACGCAACTCCAGTAATTGTTTATTTGTACTAAGTTTGAAGAGACCCAGATTGTACTTATCGCGAATGTCTAACATTCGGGAACGTGAAAGAACTCTAATCCGATTTGCACTTACTTACTAACAATGCTACTTGAAACACACCGACGCTACTTGTAATTGCAAATATATACCTACATATTCATATATTTGCAATTTCAAGTAGCTTCGGTGAGTATTTTTATCTGATTTAATATGTACGATGATTAAAAAAAAGTAATTTACACGATAAGACACATTAATAAGTTGACACGGGCTGATAGCGTAATTTATGAACCTTCATAGCTGTTATCTTTTCACCGTATAATAATGTCATTGTCCAGAATTTAATATTCAATACTATATTATATTAACATATACAATGAGCGATTTCGGTAACTTATAAAAAACATGTAAACAAAACTGCTTTTATATCAGTTTTTTTTGTTTCAATATCAATATGTGATAGAAGAGTTTGTTGATATAAGTAATAATTTTATTCATTATGGACGCTATAACGCTTCCATAATAATGACCAACTGCGAATTATTTTATAAAATTTTTCGGACAACGAATTTATTAGTGTAAAGTATAGGTAATGTGATATGATCACCGAGTGTGAATTTAAAAATAAAGAGGTATAAAATAATTATATTAAATAAAATTATATAAAAGAAATGCATAACAATGTTAAAATGTTAATTAATAAAATGTTTATTATTCATTGGATTATTCCATAAACATAAATTCTTAATGCGGGGTCACCGATTTTCGAAACAATTAAATAAATTAGTTTTGTATAAGAAGCTAAATTTCAGGAGCTTTCTAATTCTTATTGCTATTGCTAAAATTATTATTTTATATAAATATTTTATCATATTGAAAAAATTGAAAAATATTTTGAAAACAATACAATTTATTAAATGCAAATTCTATAATTACAAAAGTAATAAAATTCAGACCTCGTTCATAGCGTAATTTCCACCAGCCATTGCATGAAGAGAGCCTCGGAATCGTGGTACTGTGAATGGTAGCGCTTATGGCAAAACATAGGCACCGGACACGTCTGCGGTCGGAACATGCGGATTCACGGATGTCTCGCAGCACGACACGGAGCGACTGAAAGATACATCGAAATATACGTTATCGTACGATAATGACCAAGATAAATATATCGTAATCAATATATAAAGACACATTTCATCAGGCCAACCTTACATTATCTTCCTAATCCGTTCTTTACGTAACGTAAATATGTAGATTATAATTTCGCAACGAACAATTTGTGGAGCGAGTTCATTAATGCGAATAAATGTTATTTAAATTTTGTATACAAATATATATGTTATATAAATGTAGGCCAGGTCAAGCAACATCCACTTCATGTGACCGATGGAAAAGGCTTAAGAAGGATTCAACGCTTTGCTTTAGCTGGATTGACTTATGTAAAATACGATTTGAATCGATCGCTGTATATAAAAAAGAGCTAGGGGAAAATAAGCATAAAAAGTTAACCATCAAATTAAATATAACCATCAAATTATAACATTCTCAATAGAAAAAAATCTTTAATATCTTATTAATAAAAAACGTAAACGTAACTGGTAAATCGCGGGAGTATATACACAATTCTGTCTACCACATGGGGAATTGCAGTCGTGGTGTTCGATTCTAATAATTCCTGGTTCATACCGGGTTACTTTGCCATATGACTTTGGCATCTTTACACTTACAACAGCATCTAAAACAATTAAATCAGTACAAGTAAGATATACATACATTTATGTCTGAAACATTGATTTTTCTATTTGCCAAATGGTTCCTAAAAGTTATTACCTATGACATTTGTTTTATCTAGAGAATTAATTTCTCCTGCAGTATTTTTTCACACGTATAGGTTTATGAATAGTTTTTAATTGCAGGTAGGTACGCTCTCGTTCCTTGCACTTGAAACTTGTAGGTTACACATGGGTACCTATTAATATTTTAAACGTTATCAAATCCCTTTAATTCCGAGGGGATTACTTTCATATTTTGATGACCAATGAATCGACAGTTCTCAAATATGTTCTCGAATTCATTTCTTGTCTATCATTATCTTCACCATATTCTTGTCTGATAAAGTATCGTCGTATAGAAAAGTCAGTCGAGTAATAAATTGGATTAAGGGATACTGATAAATTAATTAAAATGTATCAAACATGCAGTCATCCGTATGTTGCATCTGCTACATAATTTATAGAAAAATCTGTAATTTTTACTAAGACTGTGACCAAGTACTAGCGTATACCGTACAGAAAGAAATAAAAATGACATTAATACTTGAAACCAACTCTTAGTCCATGTTATATCACTGAGCTCAATCAAAAAAATAATACCTGAACCTGTTACCTCGGACTTCGATAAAATAAAATAATTGTTTTGTAATCGTTAAAACTTATGACATTTATTCGTATAATATACACAGCGAATTATTAACTAAATTTATTTAATTATTTAGTATTTACTAACTATTGTATAGTCATTATTAAAGTATTATAATATTTTAATTACATTATTGTTTTTTTACATACTAGAATGTATTTTGTGTTTTCGTGCTTAATCTACTTAATAGCGATTTTAAGAACGACAACATTTCAAACCAAATTGCAGTTGCTACTTGGATTTTTTCTTCTACATTTACATAAAACTGTATTTAGACATTTTAAATATGATAATTTTATTATGGAAAAGAAAATGTTCTCAGTCTCCAAACGCTTTGAGATTATTTTAAGATAAGAATTTTCGTTTATACTCGTAGCCCGGTGGCGCGGAAATAAAACAAACGAGAGTTTCACTTTGTGCAGTATACTTGTGTATCATTCTTAGTTATCTGATTGCTTTAGTGTCGCATTTAATCGATTTAACAATTACTTTTTTATACATCTGAGCTATTTATATAATCACGTTGAACATTCTTTACATTAATGAAAGTTCGTATGAATTAATCGTATTCTGAACGTCTTTTCGGGAGAAAACCTAAAAAGCTGTCTCAAAATTATAATTTAAAAAAAAAAAATTAAAAAAAATATCTTGGGACATCTCCACATACGGCCATCTGATCCCAAAGTAAGCATTAATTAATGCATTCATTTATTTTTTACCTACTATGCGTGCACTTAGTGAATGTTATGCATTGTGCCGGTAATAATTTATTATATTTACACTTGTCTTGACCTTCCGACTCAGATGGCCTCTAGTTATACCCCATACAATTTCAGAACCGATAAAGAAATATTTACTTTTATTAAGAATCATATATACATACATATCTTCAAGCCAGGTTCGTGACGGGCCAGGTAGAGCACCTAGTGCCAAATATCTCTAACCTGCAGTACTGCTGTGTTTTTAAACTTTTTTATTAATGCTAATGTTAGAAAGATAACCTACAATTATTACACCACAATAACAATAACAAACTCAATTCAACAAGAGAATCCTTAAGCGGCATAATACTTAAAGAACAGTAATACGGGACAGAATTAATGGTATTACATAAGAAGGAGTATGGTTTTGTTTTAAAAAGACGATATTAAATTGCTGCCATTTCTCAGTCGACCTCAGGAACAGCGGAGAAAAGGAACGAATGTAAAAATACAAGCGGTCATTAGCATTGGAGGAACGCGGCATAGAGGTCCATGGACAAATTGGAAAAGATCCTGTTCGCAAATTACAAATAATTCTTTGTACTAACGGCTAATGGGGATGGATAAAAGATGTTTTTTCATTTGCATAATGAGAGCCACTTGCGTTCCTTTCTCTTCATTTTTCTCAATGACTTTGTACTGCTCTGCCCTGGGGTGAAGCTTGATTTCCCATTCTTATTCAATGGGTTTGAGCCTCGTGTCGCGGGTATAATCATAAAATTGTTCTTTTATTTTTGCCTACACCGAATACATTCGACACGAATTTGGCTGTTTCATTTTAGCATCGTGCTTTATTTAATCCAAAATATTCAGAGATTTCTTACAGAGACATCGTTACGAAGAAACACCAGAGAAAGAAATCCACGAGCTCATATGAAATCTTACATTAAAATTTAGTTTAGGCTTTCGACGTCACGAATCGTTGCTTTTCTCACAACTTTACATAGTAACGTAGTTATAAGGATACACACAACCCAAGATCGTTATCTTCAAGGTTAGATTTCTATATTCCAATTTAGATAGCAATAATAAAAAAAAATATCTCGAGACAATTACACACGGGGCAATCTGATCTCAAACTAGGCTGTGGTACGGTAACGAGATACCTAAGTTTTTCTAGAAAATTATAAGTAATTATCCTCATATGCTAATGTTATTTAAATGTGTAGTTACGAACTTAACACTCTACCTTCAAATTATATGGTTACATCTGCTTAAAAATGAATTTAAATGGTCCATCATAGCCATATTATTTGAGAATAATTTTAATTAAATTAAAAACAGAGCTCAGAATTAAACACAATTAATTAAAACAACAATTAATTAAAAACAAAGCTGGTCCATAGAATTTAATTCACTAAAATAGGTAAATGGAAAGGGTCTAAAAGCACAAATTTTATTGATCGTTTTATTGTGAGTCTTTTATTTGTTAAGAAATACCAAGCAATCTTATTATATTTTAACAGTCTTCGTAGGCTTTAGGAAAGAATCAGTGCTTAAAACGTGTGTAGGTATATAGTGATATATTATTGTCATTGTCGTTAGAGGGTGTACTGGTTCGCTGGCAACGTCATATGACATTTAAATGGCACATCCGGTATTAATACCATTCTCGCCCTCGCCAGATGGCGTAATGTCTGCAGATGACGTCACGCGACGTATGTCTGTGGACACTACTCGAGCTGGGAGCCTTCAGGTGGGGTTAAGCCGAGTCAACGGCATTCTCTTGTTAATCTCTATGGAGTAGAGACATTCATTTATAAAGATTACAAGTGTAATAAGTAGTGATTATATAAAAATTTCTTAGATTCAGGAATTGAACCTCGTACTTCCACAGAAAGACACTTAAATCGAAACCGCTAAGTTATCTCAACACTAATACTTTATTTTATTGAGTTATCGCAAAGCTTGGAGCTATAAAGGTAGTAATATGTATATATAAAATATATATATTTTTTTCGAAACAACAAACATAGTATTTGAAATCGTAGGCAACGATGAATAGTTCATGAACCCAGAGCTGCACGTGAAGTGTACACTGACCAGTCGACACAAGTGTACGTCACTTTGTTGTAGCGGTTCGTGAGTTATTTAAAAATTGCATGTTGTTGCTGGAGTATCATGTTTTTGTTGTAGTGTTTCAAGTTGGCGATGTATAAATCCCTTTCGATATTCACCTCGCTTCCATCACTTGACACGACCGTCACCATGTTGATGGTTGTTTGGTTTAGTTGGTTTAATTACCTGTATGTTGCATTTTGTAACCTCAAATACACTATAACAATATAATTTTAAATAAAATATGATAGCAAAGTTCACCATTGCTGTTAGCAGTATTTCCATCCATATCGTTTTTTGTTTTTTGAAGTCTACTTGTACTCGTTTGTTCTTATATGTATTTGTATGCCAGTTTCTGAGTAAGATGTTCTTTTAAAAAATAAAATTATGGCACAACATGGCATTGTGTGTTGTACAATTATTACAGGAGGGCATGTTGGGCCATTTTTTCTTTGTATACTGTTGAGTTGTATTGATTTTTCCAATTAACCGGTTGTTATTTGTGATTGTGACATTGTTTCTACCTGGTTATTGTATAAAGTATTTAAGGGATGAGGAATTGCGAATATAAAGCTGTAGGCAACTGAAGCTTTTGGCTTTTATTTCTTTCTGTCTATTGTGTCGCAGTGGCAGTAATTTTTATTTATTCGATGAGATCTGTCTCATTTTGTGAGTATAATAAGTCAGCAGATAGTAGAATTTTTTTTTCAACAATGTTACTACTGTTTATTACTTTTACGAAAATGATATTACAACAGATGTATACAGACTCGTAAGGTTTGGTTGTCCATAATATGGAAGATTATTTACATGTTAAATGATAATGTTATAGTAGAAATTTGTTAAATAAATCTCTAATTTTGAAAATAAAGCCGTGTATTCAACTTCACAGCTGCTCAAAGCGATAACTTTTTTTTTTGCTTTCTCAAGAAATAGCAGATAAGCTTTAATGGAATAAAATCCAATAAATGATCGTATATGTATTGCATTGCTTGCACAATCACGATTCAAACATCTCGCTGTTTTGCTCCTATTTCGAATTTTTCTTTGCAATACTCTTTTATTGCAGCGAATATTTTAAAATCCTCTTTGAATATTTCCAATGAATTTAAGGATTAATTCATTACGGAGATGTTTTATGTTTAAAAATTTATGTGTTTATCAAATTTGATTAACTGTAAGTGCATAAGTCAAATGGATACTTTTAAATGTTCTAAGGTACTAACAGGAGTTTTAGATATAAAGCTGCATGGTTATTTTGTGCCTAATACTGAGTTTTAAAATCTTTTTTAAAATGGTCTTTTTTGTTGTTTTCCCAGTAATTAAAGTTTTTTTCAGACCATTTTCATGAGGCGGGTAGGCATTTGGTCTTTTAATTTGTGAATGTATCTACTGTTCACGAAATATTAAATATGTTGTTGCTTCCATACCAAGCTCAATATTTGTGCTCCCATTTTATTTGTATGTGTACCTATTTTATTTGTGTTCTCATGATATTCTTGTATTGATTTGAAGTACGGAATTGATTTAATGCTGAACTTTAAGCAAACATAAAAGTCATTCTCCTCAAATTAGCAATGAAAAGAAAAATACCTTGTATCACTATAATTATGTTAAATATATTTTCGAGTAGTTTTTATTCATTCACGGATATCATCGAATAACTTCAATCATTGAAATATCGTTATTCTCATGACTTAACGTGTGCGTAGGGAAGGGTAATCTTGACCGTTTACCTTCGCAATATGAATATATAGCTTGATTTACTTACCTCAAAAGTATCAACATACCATTCTATTCATATTATTACAGTCAAATTTATATTACTTATATTTCATGTATGTAGCCTCAAAATTCGTTACGGAGTAAGGGCTTCCAAGTGTTTCTATACCAGTTAATTTTATTGAAAACATATATGCATAATGTCATGTTGTCTAAACATGTTGTCGATTTATTTCAGTTCAGATTTTTCAGTCTAATATTTCTTGCCTTGTTGGTCGTGGTGGTTGCAAGCGCGACTGCCGATCGGGAGGTCCTGGTTCAATTCCCAGGTCAGGATATGTGCCCGGTGCTTGGCAATAGGCTCATCACCTATTCCATAGTGAGACGTAAACGTAACTAATGAAACGTGGGAGTGTACCACACTCCTCTGCTTATCTCTTCTGGAATTACAGGGATTATGATGTTACGCTCAATATTTCTTGAAATACCTATTTGTAATACATAATTCTTCATATATTCAGAGTTTTCAAATAAAATCTAATTTAAATAATAAATCTTCTAAAATTCTGAACAGTGGAAGGGAACCCTAATTTTGACTAAAACTTCTAAATGATAATAAATATTCTGGTTCTGAATTCTGTGTACAAATTAATATAAATAAATTATCGAAATCAATTGCTAAATACAATTGGTTTAAAACCATTAGACAGACAGATTCCTTAATCTGGTTTCTGACAATCCACCCTGCGGCAGGGCGGTGGAGTAAGTACACTTCAGACGTTTCAAAATTGTAAAGAAATCTGTGGCCTGCTGTTATTGTTAAAATGTTACTACCACATGTACGAGTATGTATAAAAGCCATCAGTAATTTGCACAATTTTAGTGGTGGATTCGATGCCATGTACATACATATGTACCAACCACAACATGACGCGCTCTGGTGCGTTCATTTTAGAGTATCGCGATATTTTTCTACCTTTTTGCCCGGCGCCAACTAACAAGGTTAGTTTTGTTCAGAGAGTTTTATGTAAAAATAAAATGGCCAGAAGTCGAGAACTCGCGCCGTTTGACATTGGCCAGATTCAATATTGGCCGAAATATTGAGCTGGGCGTTTTTTTGAGTTTTTTTTGGTAAACTACTACGGCTTAAAAATATTTTAACTTTGAAGTTAAATACACTTTAACTGATGTTAATAGACAGTAAGTTATAGCACTGATTTGTTTTTTTTATATAAATATATTATAAGATATCGACTTTAGTTATGAATATATATAAATATAACACTTAACGTTTATAATATAGGTATAGTAGGGCATAGGAC
>DWDV01001340.1:0-13490 GCA_018245615.1 Mimoniades ocyalus | reverse complement strand
GCAGAGGAATGTAGAACATTCCCACGTTTCACCAGTTACTTCTAAGTCCCACGATGGAATAGGTGGTGAGCCTATTGTACGTACTTACTCATATAAAATGTAAACAATATTATCCTCTAATTTATTAAAATGAAAAATAAGTCGCCAGATCTGACTAATATTTAACTTAGTCATAAGCCGATAGAAAACCGCAACAATACAGTTGAAATTAGCAAACAGAGAACGTTTCGCAACAGTCTGTTGTATAATGGAACGGTCGCAGCTGCGGCCTGCGGCTGCGGCTTATGCGACTTACACATCACTATCAAATGCAAACAAATCTTCAAAACAAATATCCACGGATCCAGTGGGCTAATGGAATAAAAATGAATGCCACTTTTATCCATTTTCAATTTTATGATTTTGAAAACTACCTGTAATATGTT
This sequence comes from Mimoniades ocyalus, assembly GCA_018245615.1. Taxonomy (NCBI): domain Eukaryota; kingdom Metazoa; phylum Arthropoda; class Insecta; order Lepidoptera; family Hesperiidae; genus Mimoniades; species Mimoniades ocyalus. The sequence continues at coordinate 13,065 of DWDV01001340.1, read as the reverse complement.
ATTACATGAGCAATTCAGCGGCAGCAGCAGTTAATGTAATACATTAACTGCTGCTGCCTAATTAATAATTAATGCCATGCTGATTAATTAATGCATACATATTATGTATGTCTACTTCATATATCGCATCAATATACTTGTACATGGTTCTAAAAAAATATTTACTACGTCATGTAAATATTATCTGTCATTGACTGGAATTACATAAGAACGAAAATTCTCATAATTATTCACATAAAACTGTACAGACCAAAAGTTTTCTATTAGTTGGACATTAACATAATCTACACCTTTATCGTCTTCACAGCTTATAAAAATGTTAGTCTTATAATAATCGCTAGTCTATAATAATCGCTAGTCTATAATAATCGCTAGTCTTATAACAATCGCTAATCTTATAATAATCGCTTGTCTATAATATCGCTTGTCTTATAACAATCGCTAGTCTTATAATAATCGCTAGTCTTATAGTAATCGTACATCGCTAGTCTTCAACAATAGACGACAATCATTAACTGCTGCTAACAATTTGGAAACTACAACATTCCGGATGAATAATTCTCAGAACGTTCTGTTTTCTTCAATTAAATTTATCATAGTTTGAAACATCCGGAAAATGTAAAATGAAAAGCTAACAATAAACACAATATAGCCATTGTTGCAAACCGTACTTCTCCAGACTTCAAGTGTACATGCAGCAATGTTCGTAATTGACGAGAAAACACGATTCAGAGTCGATCCGAAGACGTTACCACAACGGTAATAGGCTCTATCTCAATTTAGCGAAACAACTTCAGTATTACAGATAAATGCAAATAATATATCACTTTGCGGCAACGCTACCAGTGTTGCACTGACCGAACGATTCTTTTATTGATTATTTTATTATTTCATTTTTTTAGACATCTTTAAAATTGCGATAGCCTGTCATTCAGTATTTAGAATTTTATCCTTCTTATTTTTGTCTTACGAACTTTATTCGATAGCATATAGACCATATGTGACATAGAACGTCATTTATTAAAAAAAATTGTGTGAACGTTCCGACGATATCGATTTGCATTTTTTATCTCCGCGAAATTGTCTCGTTTGGTTAGCAAATCTCTCCGCGACCTAATCGTCAAATCGCTTGCAAAAACCATCGCGTATGCCATTGCCCCTATTGCGAATAAATTGCATTGAAGCCGTCCGCTGTGCCCGCCGCTCGGCTCCGACTAAATCTCCATAGTCAAATTATTCACTTTCGCAATCCAAGCAAAGCCCCACCGAACAACGCCAGTACCGTTCGTGTAATATTAAATTATAGTGGCCCAAGTAAAGCATTTCGAAATGGAAAATTGTACCCAGCTGTACGTTTTGTTATGAAGTCGGCTGACGCGTTCATTTTCAATAAACTCTTGTGAAACTTAACGGCTATTGATGGTTGTAGTATTGTAGTAGAAGTAACTAGCGTAGTAATAAGTTACCGGATCTATTACAGATTTTTGGTTGTTTTGCCGTGTACGTAAACTATAAAAACAAATTTAGAATTACCACATTTTACTTAGTAAGGATATAAACCGTGATAATGATATCTACAAGTGATGTATGTATGCGCAGACGATAAACATTTAAATAGAGGAAATAAAAATGCAAGTGAAATTTGGACTATCATGCGAGTCTAGACTTGTTATTAATGCGCTACCTTTTAAAGGTCGGGAAGAATGTTTGCTGGCTGCACGTTGAGATAACGACGCGTGTACCTACGGCGTAGCCGGGCTAAAACATGGAGCCAATGCCGTTGGAAATTGTGAAATATGAGCCAGGATCATAATGTCATTCTCTTCCCCGTCCGAAGAATTTATAACCACACTGTTTGTTAGCGAAGTGGACAAGCAAAATAGGCTTGCTGCATCCAACTTGGGGTGCCGGGCAAAAGGTCTTTTACACAAAATTGTTCAACAACTTCTTTTGAATTCATTACTCGCTTCCTCGCGGGCGGTGTTGAACAGCGGTATTAAAGTGAAATAAGATGTAGACGGGCATAAAACTTATTATCATTCTGCCATCCTCGAACGCAACAACCATTTTTATCTCCGACGAAACACATTTAAACATTCTTTATGAAAAACACACAAAAAGACAGGATTGCAAAAACAACAATGGGCCGAATCCTTAGTTTTAATTTATTCTCTTTCCGTTTGCGAACTGGACGTCATTTCATTTTACCTTAAAGCAACACGTTTATGCTTTTATTTCTCGGACTATAAAGGATATTTCGCTTAAAGCAGTTAGAATGTGGAATCATTTCCGGAAGTCTTTTATAAGTTGATCTGCGAATTTGTTTGGCTTTCTTTAACAGTTAGTTATTTGTTTAAAGTTTTGGACAGGTCGGATTGGCGGCGATAAGAACGCCCCAAGTTGTCTCGTTAGCTCTGAATTTAAGTGAATTACGGATACTGCAGTAGATGGGATCCCACTTTATAAGGTGATACTTCGTTACGACCTCCGTCTGCTCGAATCAAAGTTTTGTGAGTTGAAAACTTTGAAATATAATGCGAAATTGCGGCGTGGTAATAAAGGCAGGCTGTTGTTTATGTACGCCATCAAATGAAGATAGCACCGGCTTTACATCCCGGGCTTAAGTTAGTGTCATTGTTTTGTAACTTACAAGTCTAAGCGACATTTCACAACGGAGCTTCGCTTTAACATTCATGAATATCATTAAACCTCCCCCTGTTTTGAATATTGTGAACCTCTTTCCAAACGAACTTTACCCGAGTCTTGTTTACGCTTATTGCCTTTTAGGTAGCTGCTACTTTTCGGCGAGTTCGAGTCTATTATAATATTGGAAATAGACATTGCCAAACCGTTCCCGAAGGAGTAACATTAAAAGAACAATCCGACGTTCGAAGGCAATAAGCTTCTATTTGAGAAAGTCCCAAACGGTTCGCTCTTAAAACAGACCACCTCGATCGTAACCGACATGCAAAGCGTCGCATTTAAAAAGAAGGAAGGAATAGACTAAATGTAAGCAAACAAGAAACTCGTTTGGGAACAAGCGCTCTTAAAATCGCACGATACTACTTTTCTATATACAATATTAAAGTAATATTTTAAGCGTGATGTTATTATTGGGAATCGAAATGTTTTATTTTACTACAAAATATATATGATCTTGTCATGTTTTCTAGTTAATGTTTAACAATTTAATATTAACTATGTATTTAGCTTTGCAGTTATTTCCAGTTTACGCGAACAGTAATGTTGTCAATGTTTAAAATAAAAATCTATGTGAATTTTAAAGTCGCCGTCGATACAGCCGAGTTGGTAGACCGCGAAACAGCCCGCCTTGGAACACTTGGCAGCGGTCGCCTATTCGAAAAATAAAACGCAGGCAACAGTTTGTTGTGTCAAGTCGTACATGCTCGTGCAACTAAAAAGAATTACAGAGAGTGTATTCTAGAAGCGGAAATGTTTCTGCATCTGGTTTTAAAATATATTTAGACGTTTAGTTCACTGCTTCAGATTATAGTAACACCATATTTACCAGGCCTTGTAATAACAGTAATTAAGTAAATGAATATTTGTTTGTTAAATAAGGCTTGTTATATCGCAGTGTTTAATTGAGATACTGTGTAAGCGAGTTGAAATCATATGACATATCAAAGTTGATTCGAATGGAAAGTTCGTTTATATAAAATGGTAACGTAAGGAGCGTTAACGCTTCAACAATTCTGAACATAATTACGAACGTATTTTAAATTTAAAAGTTTCACATACAAAATTCAGACATATTTCAATGGCCAAACAGTTCGTTGGTCCTTTAAATAAATTGGCCGTTCAACTTGATATTCGCTGAAATTCCACTTTGACCCCTTTGGGGACAATTTTGACAAATAGTTGTCGGACTAATAAATTTTCATTGAAACCCCGATAACTTTCCTCGCGTCAGCCGAGTTCGGAATTGGAACATTTGAGAGAGTTAGTTTAACTTAATTAAGAGTTGAATTTGTCGTCTTAAGTATAATTATAACTCCTTAAGTCTGTTTCTGACGTCTCTATTAACATTATTATTCTCATGCGTATTTACTTGATTCTCTTTGGTCTCATTCTTATCTTTGCGTTTCCTAGTACATGTTACATCCATGAATAATGTGATATTAATAATATTTTTCTCAAACACTTCCTTTTCCATATTCATGAAATGTTGATGACTATATGATGCTGAGCTACTTAGTATGTGACGAGATCTACATATATGATCGTGCATTGTCGAGCATATAAACATTGGATATTAGAATCTTGTAACGAAAAACGCTTGTCAGTAATTTATTAACAATAATTTATGCCTGAATGTTCAAATTACTAATAGACATTTACTTATTGAAACTAAAAGGCTTTAATTAAAGTATGTTAATATATATATTTTTGTAATTAGAACATTATTTGAAACATAACAATACTTCTGATCCATCAATTATCGTGATACACGTGTTAGCGGCACAAGGCACATCAATTTCGGAACGATAAAAAAATCAACTATTATTGAAACTGCTGGATTTATTTTACTATGTGCGTGTGAGTTGTGCAAATAGTAGATATAGTAAGAGTTAATTATGTAACACGTGAACCTTAAATAATTTCGCATTAACACGCTACATGTCATCTACGTATTTAAACTTCTTAGTCAAGAGTTGGTAGCATTTCAATAATAAAAACTGTAGCATTGTAGCAACTGTTCACGTGTGTAATAAGTTCAAGGCTATACTCAAAGTTTTGCATAATTACAAACACTTATGTGTAAACGTGTTCTCGCATGTTGATGCTATCATTCGCATTGTTTTTTCAAGCTACGTTGGAGACGTTACACATGGCGTGTGACTGTTGCATTTAAATGTCTTTTAACTACAATTTGTCAGTTGGCATAAAACAAAATAATGATATCTCCCTTCTACAAATGGACAATCAATTCAGCTAAAGCGTATTCAAGTACTGGAAGCTACCCATGGCTTAGGTTGCGTTGTATCTCCTAAGATTAATTCCCCATGCTGCTCTTGTGTCAATGTCTCCATGCCACGCTATTAAATGAGCGCCAAGCAGCAAGCGTTTCTGATTTGATCTATATATAACATTTTGGTGTCTCTCACTAATGATTTATGAATTGTGTGTGCGTTGCTTTACCGGTAACATAATTATGAGGAGATTCAATCTCGGGTGGCGTGCTCCCTTATGTAAATTATTACGTATTTTTTGCACTCGCCTTTATCGAGCAGTTTTAAAGCCTTGGCTTCGTAATTATATTCGGGCTGAGTAATTATATTATAGTCTATATCGTATATAGGTATTTAACATGGTTTATAATTATACGGTAGTCATTAATTACATACATTATGTATGTGTGTACATGTAAATAATAACAATATGTTGCGGTGTTCACAAAACGTTGAAAATTGTTATTTTCGTATTTTGTGTTCAATGAGCCGATATATTATTATTGGTTGATTTAAGAATTTTTCAAATTGCCATTATCATACCATAGGCAGAGGAATGTAGAAATATCCCACGTTTTACCAGTTCCGTTTACGTCCCACTATGGAATAGGTGGTGAGCCTATTGCCATACACCGGGCACATATCCAGACTCCAAGCTACGAGTACTACTAGAAAATCTAAATTAGAAAATTTTTGTAGTGCCCGACCTGCGAATTGAACCCACGACCTCCCAATCGGCGGTTGCACTTGCGACCAATACGACCAACGAGGCAGTCATGTATTTAATGACCATAAATAATCGTAACTTACTTTTTATATCGTACATCTTAAAAAAACACGATATTTTTAAACAAAATTTTAAATATTAGGGTGACTTAAATTTTTTACTAATACTGCAACTTAAAATTTTTACATAAAAATTCTAACGTGCTATCTTAAAGTAATTCTAAAGTTAAACTCGAGTTTCATCTACACGTTTAATAGTGCAGTGTTTTGGGTGGTTCCAAGTTTTAATATTGAGACCGCTAACATCAGCTTGGTCTTGGACGGGAAAGTTTTTTTGCTTAAAGTTAATACATATTCAAGTAATCGAAAATGATTAACTTTAGGAAGACTACCTTGCTTCTCCGTCAATATCCCTGCTTTTTATCTTCTCACTGAATTTTGTTAGTAGCGTAGCGCTACTAACAAAATTCATTGATTGTGAAAGGAATTTTAACTTGTGAGTGCTTTTTCTTAGACGCCTACCTCGTTATTACGTAATGCGAACTTCAAGATGACAAGTTTAATATCTCATTACAAAAAATTACGTCTTATTACTATTTTCCAAAACTTATTTTGTAAATTTTCTTTTTATTTTAAAATTTTTTTTTCCTTTGATAATATTGGAATCGCTTGTTATAATTAAACAAATCTCTAAGTAAACAATGTGTGATTTCGTACAGATATATTCAGGTAAAGAAAAATCAGTTCTGATAAACCTTAAAAGCAACAAATAAATTCGCGGCCTTTTAGTTAGTGATATATCTGGAATAGAAAGAGTTGTAATAAAAAAATTACCTTGACATTGCACGTACAGCCAGCAAAAACGGTTATCGCAGATAAAAAAATACGTGAACAAAAGTGACTAAAAATGTTTAAATTGAAACTGCAAAAAAATTTTCAGTCACAACTTTTCGATTTTTAAACTATTAGAAAAAGTTCGTGCAGCGGCAAAACACAAAAAGTGTTCATTTCAATATGGATTAACGGTAGGTTTCAATTACTACGCGGAAATTAGTTGTTGCCGGCTTATAGATAAACCTTATTCACAATCGCTCAATAAGTGTTGTAGCCGTTAAATGTTTTCTCCCTTTCTCTCTCATTTTCAATACGTTAAGAGGGAACGAGACAATACATATATACAATTAAGACGCTATTGAAACTTGACGCGTAAATAGGACTTTTGTTGTAGGTTACCAAATCACTGAATGAGGGGTAACTTTGGGAATTCTCGGGTCTGAAATACGGTTTTGTCTATTAACGCGTGTTTTTAGTAATTGGAACTGAAATGGTGAGTTTAGGTGTAAGCCTATTTAGCCTGTCTATTCCGAAGAAACCTCTTATCAATACCAGAATAAAGACGCGAGTTGTTGGCAAACTTCCAACCAAAAGAGCAGAAATTTAACTTTGCATCTGCAAGTAATAGAAGTAATGCGTCCCACCTTTAAATTTTAACACGCATATAACTAGGAAGGGGATATTATGGCCACTTGCTATACGGCAAGGATACTCAGATATCAGAAACGAGCATAACATTATACAGTAAAGTATGGTACCTTTGTCAAATGACATGTCCCTGCCAACCAGTAGCGGTAAAAGTATCGTTAAGTTCTGACAGAAATATAGTAAGGTACAAAGTAAATACATTTTACCATATTTTAATGATAGCGTTTGGATATTACTATTGTATGTACACAGAGGCTCGTTATAAAGAGATTATGAAATAAATAAAATGTGTTTATTTTATACACAAAACACGTCACAAAAGGACAGACAAATATTTCGTTTTGTCGCTACAGGGACTAATATGTTGCCTTGGCAGCGCAACTTTGTTTCAGTACAGAAGTAGAGACAGCAAAACTTATAAAACACAATTTGTATTCTACCGAATACTTTAAAGTTAATTCTTGAAAGAAGTGTTAAACATTTATTTAATTAGCGCATGGTGTTCAAGGAATTAATTATCGGAATTATAATATACAATATAGGAGGTTCAAAGGAAATTAAAAATATTGAATTTCTTGTTTAATAGTGTAGCAGGAAACATAGTTTCATAAATCAAAATTTAAATTTTTAAATTCGTGTATGTAAATATTCTCGCAGTTATGAAGCGGCTGGGGTCTGTACTACTCGTAGGAAGGGTAACTCCTGGTGGCAAATTTAGATGGTGGCAAATTTAGGCAATTTCTATTATTCGAATGATAGGTCAAGCAGTTCCCCCGATTGTTACCGATAGACAACAACCGCTAAATCTCGTTGAAAGCCTTGAAGGCAGATTAAGAACACTAATCTGAATCTCTGCCTATTCCTAAGAAGTAGCGTGATGAAATATGGTCCGGATGAAAAGGGTTAATTCCAGATAAATATCTAAAATGGGATTCAGATTTTACAAAATCAAAACTATATCATACAACATTTTATCCTCATAATGTGTATGCTATCCGTACCTCGCGTTTATGTTAAGAGCACACTGAGTATTTACGTAGAATCCAGACGGTAGGATCAACAGTCTTACAATGTTTTATGAGGTAGAAAATTTGAACTCCATCCTATACTTTGCTCTATGTTAATAAAGCTATTTATTACTTATGTAAAACTCTAGGATTTGAGCACTTGAAATTCGAAACGAGCAAAAGTTTCCGTGAGCATCGAAGTCAACAGAACTATGGAGTAAAAGTAGCTGGTAAATTATGATTAATAATGCACCATTATTGTACACTATGAATAATATGCGAGAGCTTAAAATATAAATATTATATAAGTAAACGTTTTCACTCAATAAAATTTAATGAAAGATGCAGATCTATTAGCTAATTTGGTGGTTATCCCAGTTACGTTAAGGAAAGTTATTGCAAGAAAATTAAATCAAAGAAGAAAAGCTGCATTGGCACTCTTTAAACTATTAACAGTCACTTACCTTAGCGGTCTCACTAAATAAACACAAGAAAAAACTTTCAACTTAAACAGAACTCATATATAAAGTAGAATTGTGGTGTCTGCACTTAAATGTTTGTTCGCAGCGTTAATCTGCTCCGGCGTCTGCAATAATGACAATGCAAATTGTGCTGCCACTGCTCGCCTTCTTTACATCCACAAGTTCGTTCATGGCCGCAAGTGGAACTTTAATGGGAACACTTGAAAGAATTGGTTATTGCCACGGAGTTTTCTAGTTTTGTTAAATGTTACCTCTTTGTTGTAACATTGTCATCGTTGGGTTTCGATTCTAGTGCTCTAGTAGATACAGATTTACACTTTTACACTTTTTTATTGAAATACTCTTCTATATCAGTATCACAATAAATTTGACTGCCTCGTTGGTCGTGTTGTTGCAAGCGCGACTGCCGATCTGGAGGTCTTAGGTTGAAATCCCGGGTCATGCTGTATTGGATTTTCTAACTTAAATTTTCTAATAGTGGCGCGGAATCTGGAACTATGCCCGACATATGTATGGCAACAGACTCACCACCTATTCTATAGGCGGACGTAAACGTAACGTTTGATGGTGTATTACACTCATCTACCTACCTCTTCGGGGATAGCAGGCGTGATGTTACGTTTATTACGTTTACTTAATAAAATATTGTGTAATTTGCTTCTGCTTTTTAATGATAAACACAAAAGCAACTCTTAGCTTCTTGTTGTTCTTTAATTTTCTATGTACTCATGTTATATTAGTTATTATCTGTTGGACCAGACTAAGTTAGACCACTCATAACATGACTGTACCTAATTTTATTAACTGTACGAACGAAAACAACGCGTCACTCGGCGAACTAACATTGTAAGGTCATGTAATAAAATAGTCTCTGTCCATTAGACATTCACTCTTTATAAAGAAGAAACATAATTCATTTGAAACGTGGACATGCTTTACACAATTTATTACCGTACCTAGCGTAATATAAACAAAAATATTTATGTTTCAAAATAAAATCTATAAAGACGAGAGACTTGAGGTGGATGCACCCATAAACGTAAGCTCAGACGGACTCTATTATATTTTTACATAGACATAAATTGAATGTAAAGAGTACCACTGCCTCCTCAAAGTCAATAGCTTTTTGATTCAAATCAAACATTTGAGTAAAATCTTTTCAACTCTCGTAAAGATGGTCATAAGAATATAGATTTGTCTGACTGTTGAAATCACTGGACAAGAATCTGCATTATATTGCTCAAATAAAATTTTAGTAGTTCAGTCAGTTGACGGTCAGTACAAAGTTAGTGCTGCTTTTATTAAATTATGAGTTATTTTACTGGACGTTTCAAAGAATAACAACGTGTATATGACTTTTTAGATAACTTTATTGAATGTTTCGTTACAAAGTTAAGCTTTTACTGATATTGGTATATTAAAAGAGTTCACATAACTTTTGCCACCGTAGTAAAATATGTCCATATTTATGTAAGATGTTTAATGATACTTCTAACTTGAAGTTAACAAAGTAATTTGTAGCGAGATCAAAATTTAGTTTGAGAGAATATTGTGGTATTTTCATTTGAGTGATCGCTGACTTACAAAATGTATTTTATGCAAAATCTGGGACATTTAAAACTCTCCATGTTATTCATTTGAAGGCAATATCAAAAACCTTGTACGCGTTAAAAACAATAACTCAAAACAATGCTTTCTGGAGCTTACGGATATTCAATAATCGTGCTCTTGTCATTAACAATTCTAAGGTCATCACTCGTGCAAGTCAAGTTCCAGGGTTTGATCTACGCAACGATACAGGATTCAATAAATACTGCGTGGTGGGGCATAAAAAAATCACCTATTGCCAGTCCGCACACATCGACACGTTACGTGACGTGATTACTAAGCGTACACACAGACACGTTATACGTAATTTTGATATTCTGCCTACGTGGGTTGAACCTCTTGGAATAAATTTACAATAGTCTTTTAATCGGCTCTTTGCATTTCATTGGCTTCGTGACTGTTTGTTTTATTTTTCCTTATTAGATTTTTTACGTACATCCAAATATGGTCGCCTATCGTTTGTTATCATTCATCACAACACCATATACTTTTATTATTTATCGTTATATAAACTGGTAGGAAATGCCAAATGGCATTAAGTCTGTCCTTTGTTACTAACAATAAAGGATAAATAAAATAAACTAAACGAATAGTAACTTTTGACTATTTCCACATTGAAAATTGTTCGAGTATCAAGATATTGGATCCATGTTATATTTTTTTACTTTAATGTAAGTAATATCCAGGCAACTGCGTAATTACTGCAATTTATTAATTTGTTGCACATTTCAAGATTTGCGTTTGTGTTTTTCTTTAACTAGAAACTTGTTTGTCATTACCGCTATGCCATTAATTTTACTCTTTATAGAAGTGGTAACATTTATATCCGTCATCAGATCTCTTTTTATATGAAAAGGATTATAAGCCATGCATTCATATTATTTCCTTTACCACATTAATTTTCATTTGCCTGTATCTCTGTTTTTTTAACTTAACATCGTTTCATTATACATATATTGTCAGCCATATTTGGAATTATTTATTTAATTAATTATAAAAGCACGCGACATAACGGTCAGTATTAATACGTACATATGCGCTAGGGAGTCCGCATAGATAATACTTATGTTAACATTATTAATTTAATTAACAATTCACGTCAGTCTATATTTAGATGAAATATTATAATATTGTGTGCCAAATGATAACATTACGGCCACTATGTAACTTGGATATTAAAGGTCTTATATGCTTAAAAAAGATTACAGAATCTGCTTTAGACACATGTTTTATTCCATTTTGTATTCTGTACGCAATTGACCTGTCTTTTACATCGCTACTCTATGACAACCTTCGAAGCTCAGCAAGTCGACCGCTCGACTCGAATACATTATAATACAGGAAATCGCAAGCCAGTCTAGTATTCATCTTATCTTACAAAAATCATAAATTCACTGTAAAGGTATTTTAAATCCTCCATTTCAAGATTATCTTTATTTGTTTTGTATTTTTTTTTCGTGAATTTATTACTTTAAAAACTTATATTCGTGGGAGTAACAACTTAATAAATTATCTACATCTATTAAAGCAAATACAACCCGCATTAGCTTATGATAGCAACAATATGAAGTGTGTATTTCATAGTTTTCAAAATAGATAAGTTTTGCCATTGTAGATACCCAAATACGGAATGTGCAGAAGAAAAATGTACCTATAATTACACACCCTAAAAAAGTATTTATATTAGATTTAGGCTTTATACACATATACCAAGAAAAAGTTTGATTTCCATTTGACCTCCAGAAACATACCTTTAAGTAATTGTAATGGAATTGAGATCTCGGTTTGATTTAATGTAGGCAATCACTAAGCAATCGTTGAATTCATTGACCTTAACGCTGCTCAAATAAATGAAATAACTCTTCGGCGTTAGGAACATGCTGCCGATTTACATGTTTTGCGAGAAAATGATAAATAAATAACAGTTGTAATACCTTTAGAATTAGTCGCTACAGTATAAGTACATACATGCCGTGTGGAGTCAATAAGGCTGACCCTTTTCCTGATTCCTGATTCCTTTAATTTTTATATAGTATGTACATATTCTATAGCCAGATCGCTTACCACAGTCTGTGATACATTAGTTGTCCTGTTCAAATATACCCGTCTATAAATTGTCTTCATTCATCTGTTTCAGAATTAGTTGTTAGGCTACTTGTATTTGCTTTTTTAGAATCGAGTTAAGTTAGATTAACAAGTAATTGTTTTTAAGATTTGTTTGTTCGTTTTTGAAATAGGATTTTCAATGTTTTTAATTAGTTTGTATTCATCTTTTTGTTGACTGTTCCTATCAATTTTATTATAAATTTTCCCATTATCGTGGCTTCTATTATATAACTACAGTATTTCAAAAATGTATTTTTAACATGTTTTTTATTTATATAGCGATAATGTTATATTACTTTTCAACTCATTTCATTGTTTAGTCTTTTTTTTTTACTTTTGCATTATAGCTATCGACCCTGTTATTCTGTGCTTCTCTTTTCACTGTATCATAGTTCATAAATTTTTCAAACCATGTTTAAAAGCTACCATATTTTTGTATTCAAATGTTATATTTAAATATCCATCTATACTATAAACCGAATGGTTTTCAACTCAATCTAGAGGGAAAGGCGCTTGAATCCAGTCGCCGTCATAAAGTTTCACCTCAGACTAAGTGGTTAATAATCGATAATTGTAATGTTTCGTTCGATTCCTGTTCTGAACACGTTTCTAACTTGACCCACTAGCAAACTGGATTATGCACTCATTACCTGAACCACTAAGTGTTCATTTACTTATCCG
>DWDV01001339.1:0-13492 GCA_018245615.1 Mimoniades ocyalus | reverse complement strand
GGGACTTAAAAGTAACTGGTGAAACGTGGGTGTGTTCTACACTCCTCTGCCTACCTCTTCGGGGATTACAGGCGTGAAGTTACTTTACTTTTATATTTATTAAGATAGAATGATTTTTAACCATATAAATTCGTCATACATAGAGAGAGAATCGAATATTCTCTCTCTCTCTCTCATACATAGACATTATTCGTCATACGTAGAGAATACATACAAGTCCCTTACAAGGAAAGCAGGGAATACGAAGTGCCAAATATCTTTATTCTTACGGACCTGCCATGCTTCTTCCCCATTCGAATATATGTATATATGTACATATATGTATAGAGAGAGAGAAGAAAATAATATTCGCTATACATAGAGAAAATTCGTCGTACATAGATAATATTCATCAAACATAGAAAATATTCGTCAAACATGGAGAATATTCGTCAAACATAGAAAATATTCGTCAAACATAGAGAATATTCGTCATACATAGAGAAAATTTGTTCGCGAGACGTTTTCGTCTCCACGAAGCGCGGTGACAGATGTGTGTTGCAGCAGTGGAGCTCGTTCCGTGCGGTCACTGCACCAGCCGTTATGTTCTTTTCGCGATTACAACGAGACCCACTTTACGGCTTCGGACACGATACGGCGTTTTTCACCAGCACAGCTAACATACTGCCTATTTACTAAACAATCTTTACTCCGACGCGTGTAGCTCTAACGTGTTTCTAGGTGTAGTAGCATACATTCATAGAAAACTTGATGGCGTATGAGGTGACGGTGGTGTATGTGAATGTGCGTGGATGCAGAGGCGGAGAAAGACCGCGACTTATCTATCTTGGCCAAATATGTTATATACTGGGCGAATGGACGTGCTATAAGTGTTCGAAACCGGCGGGCGTCTGATATAGAGTTGAATATAGGAGAGGCTCCATAAAAATAGACATGTAGTGACAAGTTCCGTAAAAATATTTGGCGATCGATGCTCCCTGTCTACTCCGTAAGAGATCTGGTGTGATGGCATGATTATATAGCACTTAACTATTTATATGTGTAAAAGTAGCAGACAAAAATAGGACACATTATATAGGGGCCTTCAATGAGATATACCCTAAGATCATATTATGCATTATCATTATTTGGACTGAATTGCACAAAAAATATAGTAGTGTTTAACAAAACTTATTTATATTTTTTTTCATTTACCAATAGGCACGCGTTTGAATGCTTTCTCACGTGATGGAAAATTCTCAATTTCCAAAGTTACAATTTTTTTTTATTATCCGAGTAAAAAGGAGCAAACGGGATATATGTAATAAAGAAAAAAGTCACATATAATATATAACAATTATTTTAACTGTACTGTAAATTCCTATTTGAATAAGATAATATTTTATAAGTTCTACGTACCCTACGTATCCGTATTTGTTTAAAAATATCACTAAAACCTAAAATAACGACAAACAAACTTAAAATATACACTTAATATATAGATAAACACGCCTCTGAATAGAATTCCAAGTAAACTATATATCTTAAGTTCATTACAACACTCGAAATTTTCTTTCCATTTTCCGTGTTCTAAAATACAAAGTGATATATCACTTTTAATATCATATATTCAATATAAGTGTATATACTCGTAGAACTAGTATAGTATAGGAGTAAACTGTTTCAAAACTTAAGTCACTATTTAATCTCTAAGAACTTGTACTCTGAAAAACTTACAATTTCTAGAAGGAAACCCGAACTAAACTGAACTCTACTATTATAAAAGTTAAATTATTATGATTATATATATGTACGTCTCTTATTATTAAATTATGGAGGAAGGACATGGATGTGCAACGGTAAATATTTGGTACTCGCTGCACTGTACCTACCCTGGAAGAGACCTAGCGTGATGATATGATAGAAACAAAACTGTTATATACATATATGTTATTAACAATAAGCTGTTATATCTAGAGAAATGTATTCTTCGTGTAGTAAACAATCTATCTGTTAGACTGACGGGATCCAATGCGTCTCTTCAAAAGATTGGTTTAATACATAATGTCACAACTCGTTATCCTTATGAATATGAATATAAGAACGTGAATCGTGTGACAAAGACGAAACAGTTGTTTGTAGAGCCATCAGCGGGAATACAGTTAAAGAATTAGACATAATAGGCTTGATCGCGAAACGACTTAGCAGCTTTGTATTGTTGACTGTCACTTTATTATCAAGACAGGTGAAAATCATATTGACAACTAAGAGCAACGGTTTTAAAATATTTATAAAGATCGAAAAACAGTAGTTGTAAAAAGTTATGATATTTTCATATACAAGAATTTTGAATCGTTTTAGTATTGAACAATAAATTATTGTGAATGGTGGTAGAGTTCTTGTTAATAGTTGAATTGTACCGAGAGCAAGGTCGTTATTAAATCTTCTCTTACTCTAAGTAACTATGTGTTATTTTTTCGCATCAACTATAAAACAGACAGAATCATTATGTTGTTCAATCGAAATGTAAAATCCTAAGCGAAACATGATTAGCGTTCTTATCGGTCCACGTCTATTACGAATTGCAATGTTCCGTCCTATATTCATAATTGTGCCGCATGCCCTTATATAGAGAATGATAAAATGGTTTTCTGTATAAGGCAATTGTAGACATTCTCATTGCCCATGAGATTTCCGGGAAAAGGACCAGAACACAGTGTATACTGAAGTTGTAGAATAAAGTAACCAATGTTTTATCAAAATGTAGAATCATTTCAATGTTAAAATACTTGATTTTTTCATATTATGTTATCAGATTCGTTACAGGATAGACAACGATACGTGATATAGGATGCACTTATAAACTTGTCTTAAAATATTCCAATAGTTCCGTTCAATATTGTCTCATTGGAGTATCGAAAATTTGTTAAACATGTGACTGACAATGTAAGACTTTAACGCTAAATGAAAAGTTAAATACTGAAAACATGTGGCTTTCGAAAACGAAAATGTAGTCGCTGAGCTACATACATAAACCGATACGCGGCCCGTTATCAGCGCCGTAAGGAGCGTGAAGGATTTGATTATTTGAACGCGCGTTTGCACTCCGAAATTACTTTCAAACTTGGACCGACACACTTCACTTCAGCTGAATTCTGCACTACTAGTGCTATTGCGCTGATTTTAAAGATAGCTCAAATATTTAAAATGTATTAAAAATCTTTTAAACTGTTTAAAATTCTATAACATAGGTACTAAGTGTATATAGGATATTAAATTTCGTTAATTTTTAATTTGACTTACCCTCCAAACGTAAAGACGGAACAGATATATTGTGTATATTATATACATCAAACACGTGGATTATAATAAATTGTAGTCAATACAGTTTATTTAACCGTCGAAAATGTTCATAAATGTATAAGACTTAACTTCTAATTAATCAACGTGTTACGTTTTAATCAATCGAAAAACCGAAAGTTAGTTCACAACTAAAATAAACAAAAACAACGCAAGTGCCTTGGCTAACACTTAAGTTTATTTGCTGCTATCGTCAAATAAATTTACATGAAAAACGCAAAATGCAAACACACAAAGAAACTAGAAAACCTTCGACTAGCAGTCTTTATTTCGCTTCAAAAATACCAGGAAATTACTTGAGAGTACTAGCCACTAAACAAGTAGCTGGTTAGGCTAGTGAATTTATTAACACAATGCCTTTTCTTGCTCGAACTGGCGTGACAAAGGAAACTTAGGTGCACGACAGCCTCATCGATGGGTTAATTGCATTTTTTTTGCCGTCACCACGTACTAATGCCAAGGCCCACTTACTCATCGCGAGTTCCTATGTCCATTCCTGACTTATGCAAAGATGCACTAGTAAAAAGTGGTATGTCGAGAAGTTCGCGCGCCGACTTTAATTGCGAACAGTTTTTATCGAAATCGAAGCACTACGACAAACCTTTTAGGTTCACTCGGGGCTGTTTAGGTATATTTTTTTTCAAGTCAGCAGATCGAGTTTCGCGAGTAAGTTGCGTGAAGATGCGCGACGTACGTCTGCACACCGCGGTAGCCGAACGCACACTGAGCGGAGTGCGTTCGGTAATATGGCACGTTGGTCCGGCCGCCTGCCCCTACCGCCCCCCGACCCCATACCGAAATGCATCAATGACACTCGAAACACACGCACATTTGTAACGCGGGGGACAATCGATGAAAAAAAAATGTGTATCGGACGCCGCGGTGATTTCTGTTAGGGACTTTTAGCCGAATTAGTTATATTGCTAACGTACGATATTTACATGTGTGCGACCGACTCGCAATAGAATCAAGGTGTACATACCTACACGATATATCCTACATATATCGAAATTCGCATGAGCCTCGTGTGCCAGATTGTTCGTTATAGAGACGCAATATACAACAAATGCATACATTGTAAAGTTGTGGATTATACAGTTTTTTTTTCTCTTTTGCTTGTGCAACGTTAAAAACCAAAACAGATGCAATTCTTAATTTAAAAAAAATTTGAATTAAACAAATTTAAAGGTGATCATACTGATTTTTAACAGTAGCATTTAATATCAGTTGATATGCATACCGCTTGCCCACTTGTATTACATAAATTGTGCTTTCATAACGAATTCTAAACAGAAAGGAATCTGATATCATATATTTTACATAAAATGAGCAATTATGATTTCAGCAAAAAGCGCTCTACCTACCAGTACCTTATATATTTGCCAACTGGACAAATTTCGCTTCGTTCCAGTAGGAACACATTTTTGTATTCCTGGTAATATAATTTTTTTCATTCGTTTTATTTTTCATTCGTTTTATTTTTCATTCGTTTTATTTTTCATTCGTTTACCAGTACCTTATATAGGTATTTGCCGACTGAACAAATCTGACAACGTTCCTGTAGGAACACACTTCTATATTCCTGGTAATATAATTTTTATCAATTGTTTTATTCGTTTTATTTTAACAAGTATCATTTATCTAAAAATAATTATTTTCACTTGAATAAAATTGTAGAGTTCTCGTCTGAATACAACATGGATGAAAATGCCTCAACAAACATTTTCTCTGCTACAGATCTCCACTATTTTTATGAATACTGTATTTTTACATATCAATATGTCTTTGTATATATTTGGTTGGTCCGAAACTCCTAGAAAACAGCACATATTTATCTGACTCTATGTGTATTATTTATTATTCGCAATATTATTAAAAATACGTCGCACATATGAATGAAAATTTTCGTACGAGAAAAAAATTCACGAATATTTTACCATCCCACGACGGGACAAAACTCTTGTTTTAAAAAAAAGTATGTATAACCTTGACCCACGAGAGCTCTACACGCGGTGCTTTTCATGCGATCTCTCGGTTATTTTCTTTACACTCCTTCCACGTAGGCATTTTGGGGATATTTTACGAGGACCAGCGGTGCGTAATTACATTTATATTAAAAAACAGAGAATTCAATCTCGGACATTTTGAAATGTAATCTGAATTACACTTCAGTATTAGAAAATGGAACTAGTACAATAACTACTGAAAATGAAAAAGCAGTAGTTATTTAATTACATTTCAGAGTTATAAGCACATTGTTTAAAAAATAGTATTTATTTTATTAATAAATGTCATATTTCTTTAGTTCAACAATTATACATGGGAAAAGAAAACTTGTTAGTGTCTTATGACCTCATCTTGATTATTCATTTTGGGATTCCAAACTGCAATTTCTTTTGAAGATCAACAGGTTATGTACCTAATATAATAAATATTTTGATTCACACTAATACGTAAGTAACTCCCTCCGTCTATTCCGTTTTCACATGAAAATTACTAAAACGATTTTGATGAAAGTATAGATATAGATATAGTATAGGATGGAGTTTCATGTGTGAGTGAAAACAGAAGCTATTTTTGTTTATAAACATTTTTTGTGTCATGAAAAAAATACGAGTACTTAAATGGCGGAAAGAGTATTCGTGTAAAAATTATATTGAGGAGCCATACAATAATGAAGGTGATTTGAATTACAACACAAAATCAATTGTCAAATTTTTTACTTACCTATAGTAAAATGAACGGGTAAAGGCTAGCAATAATATAATTATTCTTAAAGACATTCTAGGTTACAATGTAGGGTTCATACAACACCAAATACTGTAATACAGATCCAAAACAAGACACACCTTAATTGGGGAAATCAATTTAACCGATGTTCGCTTGATTACATACTGATAATTACGTAATTACAGAGCACTCACACTTCGATAGCACGACACATCGTGTATATAAACGATGCATATGTAGTTGTGGACGCACGAACTATGTACAAGGTATGCACACCATCGACATATTTGTTTGTGTGTGTGTGTGTGTGTGTGTGTGAGTGTGTGTTACATAGTAATGATAGTATGTAGTGCGATCGTCGATTGTTACCAGGGTCGCATAACCGAACCGTGGCGCGATAACAGCGGGCCGTCTTACGAGGTTTCTCTATAGATGTGTCTTACGTAGTTGACATGCGTCTACAATGCGGCATACAGCGTTTTCCGTGTAACTTACTAAGGTTATGTTTCAATATATTGTAGACAGAACTGATTTGTAGCTACATATCAAATTCTTTTGTGCAGGTCTATTTAAAACCAAGGTCACCGGCAAACGGAAAAGCCACAGCTACATATAATTAGTTCATTGATAAATTAAATCGATTTATTACAAATTTATAGTAATGTATCACTGAGAATATTTTTTATTAATGACAATTTTAGCTCTCACATGTTTATTTTACGCCGTGAACCTCTAATAATATAACTAATAACACGTAATGCCCGATAACAGTAATACAATGGATATTAAATCTAAGCATGCCTGTGCGCCGCAACCAGTATCGATGCGTTAAGAAAAGTACAATTAGCTAGGTAAAACAATAGTGAAATCTCTAACCGTCCATGTCTTCCTAGTACTCATAGATCAGAATGTAGCACGCAGGGGTGTATCTGTGTAATCAACATTGGCGATGGCTCAGGGCCGTTCTCTAGCGGTTTGTGGCCCCTCGCCCCGCGATAGCGATGCGTAGAATCATGTAGAACGTCAGTTGGATCTCTTTGCCTTCATTATTGCCTGGTACGCCCGAGGTTCGACAATGTTATGTAGTAATATCGTGTTTTCTGATTTTTTAACATTTCATTTAGATAATTAATTAATCCAAATTTAAATTATTATTTACGAAAATGTTTTTATTTAATTAAACAAAATATCATTAATTAATTAATCCACAATATCAATAATTAATCAATTATTTTATTAACTAATCAATATTCTAATTCTGTATTGTTTCTGATAATGCACGAGAACGGACAAGAAGAGTGGAAGAGAAAAGACAGGGAAATTATTTGTAAATAGGTCTATAAATAAATATTTTCCCTATAACTACATCTAAGCATGATTATTATCATCATCATTACAATAGAAATTAACGTTGGTATCCTTTCGTTTCTGGGGTCGTAGTATTCACTGTTGTCAGTTGCACATGTGTGTGTAATGCTGATAAATGAAATGCGCAAGCGTCATCTTGCTTTTAGTATCATCAAAAATTTAATGATATTGAAAGATTGGTTCGTATATCTACCAGGCCGGTTAGTTTAACCTGTTCAGATTTAGTCACACACCGACCACCTTAAGAATACACTTAACAGAATTTAACACCATCATTTTGCAAACAAAGTAATTAATATCTCGCTTTGCCAGTAATTCAAAACTTGTTTACGTTCCGCTTATATGTATGAGCGAAAGAGATATGCGTGCGCTGTCTCTTTTGCACGACCTTCAATCGCATAGGCCTATCTCTGTCGTGCTATGATGATTGTTTTTAGAGATGTTCGAAATTTAATACAATAACGTAAATCTAGACATTGCATTGAGGAAATACCATTGTATGCTTTTATCGGCCCGATCGAGAAAACCAAGATGGATTTAAATAGTAAATCAATAAATATAAGTCATAATTAATTAATGTTCAATTTAACGTTAATCCGAAAATCCTTCAAAAGCGACAATAATTTTCATCCAATGGGCAGACACTCATTACTGAATTAATGTGCCGTTAAATTGACATGAGAAATGTGTTCTGACCGTAATATGTATGTATTTACAAAATGGCGGCTTATTTCCACATAACATTATGTTAAAGTGTATTAAACAGTGATTAATAATATCAAACGTTCAATTACCTTAATATATCTATGAATTTAAAAAAAAAGCGCTGAAGATAAACATATATAACATCCAAACCACTTATTTATACGGAGGACACAAATGTGAAATGTAATTTTATGATACTTGCGTAGTATATGCAACGTACCAGGCAATCATGAGCTTACAGAGCTTAGCAGGTATGAATAGAATAAGTAGGATATTGACGCATCGCTTAGCACTAAATCTTGTTGCTGCGTACCAATTAGTATCGATCTATCTACATATACTAGCCATTTATAATATTAGTTTGCTATACACCAAACGCATTCATTATGAAACGGTGCGTGTACCATTCAAAATTGAACTTTAATACATGGCACTAAAGTAATGAGTCGCTGATTGCGTTAGGCCAATCGTGTTGAACATCTTGAAGCCACCCTAGTAGTGGTAATTATTGTAATCTGTATTTGCATATGTGTGAGTTGTAGGAAATTAAGTAGGATCCGGCTATTCATGAATAGTCCAATCATAAAAAGGAATAAATGTTTTTGTTACACAATGCAACCCAAAAGGTATCAGGTACAGGATTTGACACGAGTGATCTATTCGAAATAGAATCCATAGAACGTATTATGGTGCCGAAAACGCTACTAAGGCCGAAATTTTATTGAAGTTCGGATTGAATTAGGGTTGGAAGGGGTGGAGATATGAATATTAAATTACACTTGTAATTTCTAGTAAATTGCCTTTTATTTTTCATTGTCAATTCGTTTAAATAATATCCTTTCCTTGTTTTCAACACGTTTTAATATAATTCAGAGCAATATGTTTCCTACAGCGACTTGCGTGTATGAAGATAATGATGAATGTGGAAGGAACACATCAGGCCTGTAATGATATTTGGCACTTAGTGCTCTCCGCCGACGCCGATAAGAGAGTTGGCGTAATAATATAATAATAATGCAGCTCATTGGATGTTATCAAAACCCAGCAACAGCACTACTAGTATCAGTAATAAAGTTTCAACCAAAGAATCGATCTATGATTGATTAGTGACTTACGCGTCTACAATGATTATAATATCATTATATAAGACTTATAAATGCGAAAGTCATTCTACCTGCCACCACACGAATGAGATGCTGAATCAATTGTGATAAAATGCAAAATGAAAAAGTTTTGCATTCCGAGGATAGTGAAAAAATCCTGTAATTTTTATTATTCGTGCTAAAACAATTCTTCATGAGAGGGTAATTTAAAAAGAACCCGATCAGTCTCTCTCTCTCTCCCTCTCGACCCTTTTTTATCATTCTACTGTTGGAACATAGGTTTCCACTCAGATTAAGAGCTATAGTCTGCCACGCTGCCCAAGTGCGGGTAGACGGACGTCACACGCCTTAGAGAACATTTTTTTAAACTCTAACGTGTGCAGGTTTCCTCACGATGTTTTCCTTCACCATTATAGCAAATGATATTTAAACATAAAACGCACATTTTCAAATAGCCGCGCGCTAGGATTTGAACCCGGCCTCGGGGAGCGAGAGGCTATCACTGCTTACGCACTCGTTCAGTCATATCACAAAATTATTTATTACCTGCCATTTTCAAAAAGTACAAAAACCCAAACGAGCTGTAGCAAAATTATAAGTATACAACTACATATATGTACCTACATATAGTCACTAAGCCGAGCGTACGCACTGCGTATGTACATCCTATTTCCATGTATGTATCTGACTACATTGAGTTATAACTGTGTCGCACGTACTTAACTGTTCACATTACTACATAGATCACCTAATTTAAGGAACGGCTCCACTGTACCAATGATTGGTTAATGAACGATTTTCGAACGAGTGTGTCCGCTGACAACGAACGTGAACTATTGGGCGGTTCATTATTTTCGTTCGATATTCGTGCCGTTGTGTTGGACGTAACATACAAAAAAAGTAGGTTAGAGCAGCTCAGCGGAATGTTCGCTGCCGCACACTCTTGGAGCGTTATGTATGCGATTAGACTAATCTTACGTTACGTTTTGAACGTTTTTCCTCACCGTACGTAGGGGATGGGTTCCACATTAATTAGTTCCAGTACGGACCGAGCGGGGTTCTACGTAAGAAAAACGCAAATCCGAGCGCATTCGTATCGTATATTCTTTTTGTATGTCACAAATGGGAATATTTGCGTGTCTATATGTTGGCTGATCGAAATATAATGGCACATATACTTGTTATATATTCATGTACGTGTATGTTAAAGAGTAGTCATAGAAACTGGCTTTACTGCATTTTCTTACTCAAATGTTCAGTGATCTAGTCGGTATATTGACTCGCTGAACGCGTATTGAGATGTTGAAGTCTCTTATGTTATCACGAAAAATACGAAGATGGAACCAAACGGGTAACAATTGCTTTCTTTTCTATTTCATTACCAGATTTAATTAGAACACGTTCTCCAATATGAATTAAAAATTTTGTGCGCTAACTCCGAATAAGGTTGAATTCGGTTCACTTCTCTTAGCCAGCAAAACCAGCATCGTGTGAAACAGACAAAAATATCGAAATAATTTTTTTCATATATGTATATGACTTACGCGTACCACATGGCGTTTACCATTTTTACGAAATATATATATTATACTTGTTACTACATATTTTATTATTATTATAGAAATATGTTATTATACACTGTATTGTGTTTTTGATATTTACAATATACAGATACATACATAGTTTTTATTTCCCCGAAAGAGGTAGGCAGAGGAGTGTAATATATTCTACGTTTCACCAGTTACGTTTACGTCCCACCATGGGATAGGTGGTGAGCCTAGTGCTATACACTGGGCACACATTCAGACTTCGAGCCACTACTAGAGATTTCAAATAGAAAATCTAAGTTAGAAAATTGTAATAATATCCGATCCAAGAACCGAAACCAGGACCTCTCGATCAGCAGTCGCGCTTGCAACCACTGGATCACCGAGGCAGTCAAATTATTAGTTTTTAATTTAGCTCACATTTAAAAAGTAAATGCTTAACACTTAAGAAATAAATTTATTTGTATTCAAAATAATTTATATATGATGAAAAATTGTGATTAAAATGTGAAGAAAAAATATCTTATGTAAGCACTATTGCATTAGTTTTCCATAACGGGCTCTAATTCTCGGAACGGATACCAATCAGTGCTGGGCGAACGTGGCTACCCATGACCCTTCCCATCCTGACACCCGCGTCCAGCGATGTCATTATAAAGGGGTTGGATGAATGATGGAAAAATATAAGAACATCTGAACAAAATGAATCGCAACAGTTGTATAATATACGTACATATATATATATATATATATATATATACAAAAGCACTGGTAAAATTATGTAATTCAAAATGAACAAGCAGTGAGTAAGTTATCCCAATAGATTTGCTGAACGATTGAATAGACCTGCCAGTCAGTTCGCAGTGAATGTTTGTTTAAAGAAATATATGACTATGTAAATATTTGCCATGCGATACTTGCGTGATAGATGAATCTAGCCAAATACAGTCTTTTGTCCGCAAGGAGATCGGACCATTGTATAATAAAAGATGCACGCAATGCCTGACTAAAACTTTTTTATGTTTTTCAATCAACCCTATGTTCACAATCTGAGTTTAGAAAATACTTCGGTAGGTTGGCGGAACAAAATAATAATTGCTTGGACCCCTGTGAATAATTCTTCTTAATTCGACAAGGAATAAACAAATGATGAAGTTGACATAACATAACAATTTTAATATGTTGTGTCATATTTTGAAATTAATAAATTCTTATCAATACTCTCCCAACATTTCAAAAACATTGTCCTCACATTTTTCAAATTTTATAATAGTACGCTCCAGGGCGCCCACAGTTGCACAAAAAATCCCTACAAACAGCCAATGCTTTATAAGTTAAATAAACTTTTGTAACTCAATGATAAATTGAAAATTATAAACACGACAGTATTTGCATTTTTTATTAATTACGAGTAAGCAACGAGTGAAAGAAACGAGAATGAAATAGTTTCGCAAATTGAAATTAAGACAGAATCTCATTGTGGTAATTATAGGTACTGAGTTGGATCAGAAAGAAAGAGCCACCCTACGCCCGGGGTACCAGGGTGACATAACCGTTGCGGTAGTTAATTAGCAACGCAGGGCGCGGCGAGACAGGCGCGGGCGCGGGCGCGCCGTTTAGAGGAAATTGTCGTTTTTATACGGCTTCCCCCCTTCCCTGCACCCCCCCACGGCCCTCGAACATTCGAATAATGAAACAACATACTCTCTCACATCTTATAAGCACATGTCACCCTGGTAATAAAGAGAAATTAATATCGCGCGTTACAATCAACCCCCTGACCGTTTGGGCGGAATATGGCTGACTTTGATAGTCATATAAAGCCTAGTCGACTCGCTATCGTTGTAATGGGCCGACGTAATGTTAAGGCGTTACCGAAAAATCCTATTCTTTGTACATTAAGGCTTTGTGGCTGCTAATTTTGTTCCTTTGACTCCTAATATTGCGGTTAATTGGGGCGCAGGAACATTTCTTTGGTTCTGTCTCATTTTGTTAACGCTACATCCTGTAGTAAGTAAATAGATTTAAAAAACAGTTACTATTTTTCACATAGCTGTAGGATTATGTAAGTAATAAAAACATATTGCACGACACCGGATATTTAGTTCCATTAAGAACTCTTACTCAGGACATGTTTGTTGATTGATATTAGTACTACTTGTGTAAGCGTCATATGAATTTACACTATTAAAAACTCTCAACATGTTGCTAATCTTTACTAACACCACAATATCCTAACGAATTGTAATGAAATTTCGTGAAACAAATTTTGAAATATTTCATATAGATAATCCTAACATGCGTTCCGTTCCATGAGATATATATGATATATATGTATGTACGTATGTATGTATGCTAGCTGTACAGCTGCAACCAACACGACCAACGAGGCAGTCAAAAAAAAGTTTCTATGTAAATTACAACCATACGATACTCATTTCCAATAATTACGTTCATTTCTACACCATGAATGACAAAATCAATAAGACAAACAAGCAAAACAGTTTATTTGATTATTTTATACGAAAATACTTTTGAGACATTATTATCGTTTTTTTTCGTTTAACAATTAGTTATTAATTAACAAGCCAGTAGCTCCTTACCCCCTCCTCCTTCACTCCCGACACACACACACACACACACACACACACACACACACACACACACACACACACACACACACACACACACACACACACA